>JAPPVO010000013.1:102717789-102912454 GCA_030407325.1 Camellia japonica | reverse complement strand
GAGACAGCAGGCACAAGCAAAGGGCATGTTGGAAACCTTGCCAATGATGGTCGCCGCGGTCACCGGCCTCAGAAAAGCGATGAATCAAGCCGAGGATGTCCAATTCCCCATTACAGATCAGAGACCGAGCGTCATGCATGGTGAGTCCACACATCCGCCCTAAGGCTTGGGCGTGGCCAAAGCGAAACTGAGGCAAAATTTCTTCATAGCGTTCAGATTCCATCCAAACTTGAAAATCTTCGAAAGTTGGACATACCTCTTGCCCGCCGAAGCTGAACACATGGGTTACCGGGTTCCAAAACCTCGCTGCGGCATGAAGGAAGGGAAGGTGCAGCGGAGTGCAGCTCAGCGTGAATAGTGCATTCAAGTCGAAACCCCGGAAGTTCAACTTTTCCGAGCCATCTAAAGAAGCGATCCAAGCTGTGAGATTTTCGACGAGAAACGCCTCCATTTTGGTGCAAAATTGAGATGAAATGAATCAACCCGAGGCTAGAGCTTTTAAAGAGGATAAGACACTGTTCGGGGGACACGTGTCACAAAACTGGTGGTTGCTGAGCTAGGTGGCCGGCCGGCCACCTTTTCTGGCAGGCCGGCCACCCCCCCTCCCTCAAATGCAAAAAGCTGGCCGGCCAGTTCCCAAAGGTGGCCGGCCAAGCTGCAAAGTGGGTCTTTGGCCTGTTTTACCCTCTGGAAGGAAGTTCCTAACATTTCCATGCATCGGGAGTGTCAAAGGCCTCCATTTCCCTCAGTTTCAGATGCGTTCCGTCACCCAGATCGTCCGCAATACACTTTGTTTATAGAATTATTGTTAAGTCTTGCTTATCGAGTTGTTGTTTTGCTTATCGAGTTGTTAAGTTTTGTCGAGCTGTCGAGTTTCGTGCATCGAGTTGTTACTTTTTGTTTAATTTTGTTGTGTCTTACTTATCGAGTCATCAACTTTGTTGTGTTTTGCTTATCGAGTTGTAAACTTGCTAAGATTTTTGTTGTTTCTTAGTAAGTTAGGTTGTTTAGTTTGTTGCGTCGGTTCACTACCTGATTGGGCAAATACACAATGCACATTTCCATTCAATCTCATTTTGGTGCAAAATGATACGATGCGATGCTAAGAACATAAAATACAACACTTTTTCAAAAGCTGTTTCATTCCATCATGTTTTACAACAAGGGTACAAGTTTTACAGAAAATAAAACTGCCTAACAATATACAATGTGCTACAACTATAGTAAAAGGTAAATAAAACAGGGAACAACTACATCAATGCTCTCAAGAGCAAGAATGAGAGGCCCTCTTCGTCCCTTCTGCGGAACAGCCTCTGTACCATCATCACTATCATCTGAGCCAGGGCTGCCATCCTCGGAACCCTCCTCAACCTCATCTCCACTACCGGAACCAGGATCAGAGCCACCCTCTCTGTCAGCAGATGTCTCTGACTGGGGATCTGCAGCCTCCTCCTCCTCCTCGCTGCGCTCTTCCTCTATGATGTGCGCCCTGCGTCTGCCTCGTTCGCGAGACGACTCCCCTGTCCCAGCCCCTCGAGAAGGCCTAAATGGCCCAGCTCCTCGGGAAGATCCAGATAGCCCGCCCTGTGACTGAGCATACACTGGAGGCATCTGAGAATGAAGAATGCAATTTGAATACATCAGCTAAAACATGTATATTAGGTATAGATGAAAGCAAACTACACAGAATTGGTGCATGCAGGTACAGTGCGTAAATGTGGTGTGTGTCAGATGTGCTCTACACAGGCAACCTATCAATGCAGTAACATGTTCAAGATTAGCGTGTCATCAGAAGTATGATAAATGCCAGAAAACTAAAGGGTACCTGGAAACCCATGATGGACAACTGCGCCTCTCTCCGCAGGACCATGCCCTCAAGTGAGGCTACCATCCCGAGCACCTCATCCATGTACTCCCTGGGTGGCTGCAGAAACAAGCTCAAGTCATCAATGAATAAACAAATGCCAAAGTATATGTGTGATAAATGGAAAACAGCGGAACATACCGGTGGTGAGTCAGGGTCACTGACATATCGGTGGCCAGGCATCGGAGGCTCTATCGGAATTGAATCGGGGAGGTGGTCCCATATTGCCATCCCATCAACTCAGTCGGCATATCTGGCCATCCAGGATGATGATGAGTCGGAGGAATCGGGGGAACCAATCCGCCCCCGCCTCTAGATGTGCCAGCCCTGCTGGTGGAAGGGGCACCTGCAGTCCGAGCCCAGCTCGATGAAGGCATACCAGCAGATCTCCTCGTCGGAGTACGGACCCCCGTCAGCGGAGGCATCAAGTAGGTGTGACGGTAGGTCACATACTCCCCCTACTCCAGATGTAAGAATGCATCGGTACCTTGCATAGCATCAATGACATCCTGGGGAGAGAGCCTATCAGCAGTCCGCATATCGTCTGGAGGCGCTGAAGGAATGTCCTGCTCAGGGTAGCCCCATACCTGACGCAAGAAGCGATCTCCCAAAAACCAGGCTCTCCCAACTGGCCCTTTGAACAAGATTCTATACCGAGAGGCCCCCCACGCTCCGGCAAAATGGAATCGGAGGTCTCTGCCTAAAGGCGCCTAGGGCTGCCACGTGATCTGCGGATAATCAACGCATAAGCTGATCAGAAATTGTAAATATGCAAGATTGGAAACATGAAGAACTGAGAGTTCTGAAATACCTCCGATGACCGCACTGTGTCAAAGTACTGCCGTAAATAGAGAAGTGACTCCCGAGGTCTCGGCCGGTACTGGCCCTCGAATACGAGTGAATACGGGGTCGTGAGGGGCACCTCCACTATAAGCTCCGGAGCCAGCGTCGGGAAGTATGCGTAGACCCATAACTGTGAGAAACAGAGCAATAGCCATTAGAATACAGAATGCTGAGTGCAGAATGTAAGTACAAAGCACTGAAAGCAAAGTACAAGGTACAGAGTGTAAAGTGCGCCGTATGTGCAATGTACAAGTAATGAGAAGCAGAAATGTAAATCAAGAGGGCAGAAAGTACCTCCCAGGCTCTCCAGTAGCCCCAACCATGTTCCCCCTCCGCCGCGGGAGGTCGCGCTCATATAGCAATAGAGGGTAGCCAAGCTGGCGCCGCCCCAATCATACCGGCTAACCTGTGAAAGGTCCACTAGAGCGCTCAGCAGATAAAGCCCGACAGTGTTCCCCCTATCGGCAAACAGAGTGGTGCCGAAGAGGAACATCAGGAATCCGCGAGTATACTGTGCCACCTCCTCGGGAGTCTCAGGCTCCATCTCCGGCCTCCTGAAATGGGAAGAGAACCAGGTATATCGGACTCTGCCCGAAGATCAGTTAACTGGCGGGCGAGCCCCCAATAAGTATATCCAAGCGGCCTCCCACTAGCCCATGTCCTCATCATATGGAATGGCCCAGCCTCCCACATCAAGGCCCGTCAGTACGGCGAAGTCAAATGGGGTCATGGTCAAGTCCCCGGTGGTAGAGAAATGGAAGGAGTTGGTGGTGTCCCACCATCTCTCTACCAAAGCACCCATCAATGTCCTACTAGCAGGACAACGGGAGATCCCGGTGCAAAAGGGCCCAAACCCTGCCACGTCCACCAAATCCCGGACAGCCTCCGGGAGCTCCATGTACCACTCTCTCGCCGAGATAGAGCCATATCCTCGCACACTACGAGAAGTCACCTGCATCCAGGATGAACACACGTATTCAGTTTCAGAATGAAATGTATAAGCTGCGTGCAAATGAAATGAATAAGCTGCGTGCAAATGAAATAAATAAGCTGCGTGCAAATGAAATGTATGAGCTGTGTGCAAAATTGAATCAGATACAGAATCTGGGCTGCATGTTCAGAAAATTCAAAGTTCGGGCTGTGTGTTCGACATCAGTGTTTGGGCTGCGTGTTCAACTCTCAATCAGTGTGGGCTGTGTGTTCATCTCAAAGTTCGAGCTGTGTGTTCAACATCAAGTATTTGAGTTGTGCGTTCAGATTTCAGAATCAGTGAGCTGTGTGTTCATCTAAAAGTTTGGGCTGCGTGTTCAACCCTCAATCAGTGTGTGCTGTGTGTTCACATCAACAACGGACTGTGTGTTCATCTCAATCAGTTTGGGCTGCGTGTCCAACTCTCAATCAGTGTGTGCTACGTGTTCACCTCGATAATGAGCCGTGTGTTCAGAATTTAAGTGTTTGGGCTGCGTGTTCAACTCTCAATCAGTGTGTGCTGCGTGTTCACCTCAACAATGAGCCGTGCATTCAGAATTTAAGTGTTTGGGCCGCGTGTTCAACTCTCAATCAGTGTGTGCTGCGTGTTCACCTCAACAATGAGCCGTGCGTTCAGAATTTAAGTGTATGGGCCGTGTGTTCAACTCTCAATCAGTGTGTGCTGCGTGTTCACCTCAACAATGAGCCGTGTGTTCAGAATTTAAGTGTTTGGGCTGCGTATTCAACTCTTAATCAGTGTGGACTGTGTGTTCATCTCAAAGGGTGTGCTGTGTGTTCATCTCAAAGTTTGTGCTGTGTGTTCAACGTCAAGTAGGTGTGTTGTATGTTCAGATTTCAAAAGTATTGGGCTGCGTGTTCAATTCTCAACAAGTGTGTGCTGTGTGTTCACAACCAATATACGGGCCGTGTGTTCAGAAAGTCAGAGCATTTGAACTGTGTGTTCAAGATGCAAATGAAATACAGTGCTATGGACTAAACATTCAAAACAAGCTGTGTGCTTGAGTGAGCAGATAAACATAGCGAAAGCACGAAATGCACGGAAAATGCAAAATACATCGCAGAAAATGTAAAAGTAGAGTAAATACCTCTCGCGCCTCATGAGAGAGGTGGGACTCCGGCTCTCGCAAAAGCAGATCCCTAGGCGCTCGGTCATCGAAATCAGTAAAGTGATAGAAAACCGCCTGCGGAAGGATGTGCTCCCGAGGGGCGTACCTCTCCAGAATGAACGGTCGAACTCTCGGGGGCAGAGCCATAATATCCGGATCACCCCCGGCACCTGGAGGACCTCCGCCCTGTGGAAAATGACCCTCCATCTCGAAAAATCTGCAAAAAGGAGCAAAACTGAGCAAAATGAGCCAAAATTGGAAAAAGTCAACAAAAGTCAACTCTCGGGAAATGAAAAAGTCAACAAAAGTCAACTCCCGAGAAAATCTTCCAAATGTTGAGACAAACTTACCTCAAGTGGTGAAAATGAGAAAAGAAGCGCCGAAATCAAAATTTAATCGGTTCAAAGTGAAGAGAACTGAAAGTTTTCGCGAAAACAACTTGCGTGGGGCGTTGGAAAACGCATATAGAGCGCAGATCTGAGAGAGAAAATGGTTTGGGAAGGAGGAGAGAGCAATTTCGGAGCTGCACTTGTGAGGAAAAGTGCTTTGGATGAGCACATTTAAAGAAAAGAGAGCAAAAAGACCAAACTGCCCCGGATTTGGCCTAGGTGGCCGGCCGGCCACCTTTTCTGGCAGGCCGGCCACCCCTCTCCCAAAAACATGGCCGGCAGCCTCCCCCTGGGAATAAAACTGGCCGGTGGTGTCCCCCATGTGGCCTCCAAGGTCTCTGCAAATTTTGGTGATGATTGGAGTCCCCGGGACCTAAAAAAGTACAAGAGAAGTGCACTTTCCGTCGCGAAATCGCTCCGCCGGGACTTCAACTCCAACCTTTGATGCGTTTCTCATCGTTACTCGTTGAAAGTGAGATGTATCCTTTTCGAACATGTTGTGACCCCTCCGGGAGGTGAATCGAAGGCCGCGATCGAGTCGCCCTCGCCGAAACGCACATTTCTTTGCTCGTTGTTTTGGGACAAATGTGCATTCTAGTTTACACTTATGTATATCACTTGCATTCTCATGCATATACTTGCATTGTTATGCACGTTTCCTCGATATTATCATGCCTCCATGCTTAAACTCGCGTTGTCATACGCGTTTCTTCTCGCATTGCGATGCACTCACCCATCGACACCACGTTTGTCTGCATTCGATGTCACGTTGAACATATGTTGTTAAATATGTTGTGCTTGTTGAGTTTTTTTCTTTTACAGGCACGATATTGTATGTACGGTTCATTTGGGGCTGGTGTGACCAGACGAATCACGCAGGTATCGTATCTTCTCCGTGTGAGACGTGGCGAGAGTTGAACAATTCTCCGCATTCTTAACTGCATGAAATGTAGTTGTTGCTTTGCATCCTTGCTTAAAACTGTTGCATCTATTTGTGAATACTTGCTTCATTACAGCTTGCTGCATTTGCATGATCATTGAGTTACATCCGGCTTTGTGCATATCGCTTTGCATTTTGCCCCCTTGCCTGCGGGCATGCCTACGGGCACATCTTGGTTTATCTTGCCTGTTTGTCTAAGTCTTCAGCCTTGTCAAAAATGGGTCGTCTCTGGGCTTTGACATTCACTCCCGTCACTTATGACTTCCGAGTTCTGTCAAAGAGGGGCAACTGTAGACACCCCATTTTTGACCGACCTTAAGACTCAGACGTCACCGATTGAGCGCTTGGTGATGTTGCATATCGTGCTCGTTCAGAGGTTTCAGAGTCTCGGCTGCGAGCCTTGCTTCCGAACTTCAGGGCTTTTCTGTGCTTTGCCTCGGTTTGCGAACCAGGCTCTGTTTTCTCTGTTTTCTCTTCCCGAAGGAAGGGAGAGGTCTCGTAGATCATCTCTTAGTGGCCGTAGGCTACGTTTCGTGGTCGTAGGCCATTTTTCCCATTTGGAGCCCGGTTCCCGGTTTTCGGAGCCGTTGGCCGTGTGCCTCGGTTCGGGACTGCTTAACCACCTCTGTTTGCTCCGGTTTTTGGCACACACCTTATTTCCTCCGTTTTGAGGGACATTGTGGCCCGAGAGACCAACTTCGTGGTCGAACACCACCTCCGGTGCTTAATAGTCAGTTTTCGGGGCCCCGGGCCGTGTGTTTCGACCCCTGAACCTTCGTTTTGCATCCGTTTTGTTTCATTTTTGGTGGAGACCTCATTTTCATTGTTAGGAAGCTTGTAGAAGGGTGGGAGGCCAGCAATTGTTCTGAAAAGCCAGCTTTATTCCTTCATCGCTCTCCGTCGCCCGTTTTCCTCGCTAGAAAGCTGGTGTTGACCATTCCCGGGCCACTTTCTTTGGCCCTCAACCACATATTTGTGTTGTACACACCTGGGAGGCCACCAATATGACATGGCTGGCTAGCAATTGTTCCTAACCCTTTTGAACCCCTCTAAAAAGTTGGTTTTTCTCTCTCCTGGGTTACTTTTCCTGGTTTTTCTCCACATGGCTGTGTTGTACACACATGGGAGGCCACCTTTCTGGGGTGGCCGGCCACTAATTGAGATTGAACCTTTTGACCCTGGCCGGCCGGCCACCTGGACCTTCTGAACCTGGCCGGCCATGACCCTCTCACCTGGTTCCTTACAGATATACCCTCTCTTTCCCCCCAGATCCTGTATCCGAGGGGGGTCTTTTGGGGGGGAAATTTGAATTTGATTTTCCCCCCCTTTCCTCCACTCCTCCCTCTATAAAACCAGACCCCCCAGCTCCATTTCAGGGGGTTACAAAAATTGTTTGAGGCTCTTGCATACAACTCTCCCTCTCCCTCTCTTCCACACCTCAAAACCTTAAGCTTCCTACACCCTTTACCCTACACCTCATAGCACCACACCTCCATCCTCCATTCCAGCCCTTTGAAGCTGATTTCCAGAGGTTGAGAGCTCCCAAACCTGGTCCAAAAGTTGTTGAAGTTTGGTTCTACAAGGGTGAGTCATGTTTCTCATTTTTCTAGTCTTTTTTTGCTCAATATATTAGCTCCTTTTTCTTGCATTTTTGGGCTCCGACCCAAACTGTAAATAGTCATATTTTGAGTTCATCTCCATGTTTGATCAAGGTTCTTTCTCTGTTTGAGGTCTCCTCCTCACCCTTTGTGTTTAAACTCTCTTTTACGCCTATTTTTGCATGATATTTTAGGCTTATTTGTGAGCTGTTTTGGACTTGGTCATAAACTGTGAAATATCTTTTTTTGAGCCCCTCTTCAACTTTGTTGAGGGCTCTCCTCTGTTTGAGGTCAGCTGCTACCACTTGTCTCTTTATCCCTCTTTTAGGCCTTTTTCTTGCATGTTGATTTAGCCTCACTTGTGTTCATTTTCGAGACTTTATATAAACTGTAAAGTGCCTTTTTTTGAGCCCATCTTCAACTTTGTTGAAGGGATCTTTGCTATTTGGGGCCAGATGCTGTCCCTTGTCTCTAATATCTCTTTTAGGGCCATTTTTGCATGATAGATTAGCCCTACTTGTGTTCATTTTTGAGACTTGTTATAAACTAAAAAAAGCCTTTTTTTGACATCATCTTCATGTTTGATTAAGGGCATTTTCTTATTTAAGGTCACATGCTTCTTTGTATGCTTGATTCCCTCTTATTTTGAGCCTTACACCCTAGCCCTTGTTGCATGCCTTGTTTGACCTTCTAGCCACTGGAATCCAATGGATTTCCAGTGGCTTTGATGCTGTTTTGAGCCTCCAAATCAGAGGGGGGTGCCCCCCTCTCACCTTGACTTGTTTGATGGTCATTTTGGCCTTCCAAAGGGACCCCTCTTTACATGCTTCGAAGTCACATTTCAGGGTCAATTTGGAGAGATTTGGGACTACCATATTTGATTTCCAGAGTTGTTTTGGTCATGCTTCATGTCTATCTTGCATGTGCTTAATAACCCCTTGTATGCCCTCCAAAGGAGCCCCTCATTTGTGCATGTGTTGGCTGCCTTTCCATGTGTATTTGGGCATATTTTGGCATGTTTAGTTCACTGATTTTTTCTGGTTTCATGAGTGCTCACTTTCTTCATGTACTTGCCATGTAAACCATGTTTGCTAGCCAAAATCGCATGCTATGTTAGGCCATCTTGCTAGCACCTTTTGGCCATGCTTTGAACTAAGAAAGTTCATGTTTTGGGACTGCCTTGACTCTGTCTTCATGCTTCATGATCAAATAATGCATGCTTTGTATAGCTATAGGTCATTGCGTATGCCTAGTTTTGAGTTTCGGGGTTCATCTCATGCATCGGGTGCCATATTGCCATGTTTTGGGGCTGTTTAGCATCATATTTTAGTGCTGAAATTTGCATGTTTTGTATGCCATATTCCATGCCTTGCCATGCTTTGGTAGAGTGGCATTCGTGCCTTAGGGTCGGTCCTCGGTTCGCGTGCATGTGTGCACGCATCTCGAGTGTCTCATTTTCATCTCATGGCTACTGATGTAGGTGTGGCTGAGGTCCATTCATGTTGGTGTAAGTCCATTATGCATTGCGTATGCCATTTCATTTCATAGCATTGCGTATGCTAGGTTGCATGTTAGAACATTGTGTATGTCGTGTCACATTGAGCATTGTGTATGCCATTTCATAGCATTGTGTATTCTAGGTTGTATATTAGTTGCATTCATGCATGTCATGCATATTGCATCGTGTTTGGGATAGGAGTTCGCCCGAGCATGGTAAACGAGGGACGTTTCGTACTCTGAGTGACGGAACGTGTCTCAATTCCCAGTCGCCGACACTCCGGATTACCCATGATGGAGTTTAGGCCATGTTTTGTTCATGTGTGCATTCATTTCATATTGAGTCGTGCAGTTCGACTCCTCGGCCATCATGCATCGATATGCGTGATTGGTGGCACGAGGATCGAGGACTACACTCCCTGAAGAGTAGTCAAGCATACATATGTGAAAATACATTGCCATGTCCCTTTCCTGCTCTCTGTTGCAGCAAATCAAAAATCGGCAATCTTTTGGGGCTTCGCGCAACATTCCGGGCTCAGTTGTAAACAGAGGCTAATCGGGGCATCGCGATGAATTTCCGCACCAAGCAACTCAAACATGCATCATTCATCATCCGGAGCAGAGTCGAGGCAGTCCCCTAGCTTGCATGCTAATTTACTGTTTTTCCTAGTTAATTTGTTAACTAATTAGGGTTTTGTATTTCATTCGGACTGTAATTATTCATATGGGACTGTATATTATTTATTCGGACCCTCCGAGTGAGGGCACAACTGTAATAAGTCTGCGTGCGTGTGATGTATGTCTTCCAACCCCACGTCTTTCTTTCCCTTTTATTTACCAGCTTATGATGGTTAGATTAGGGCATGTTTCAATTAGCATACAGTATGATAGCATGTTTGCATTCATTCATCTGTTTTGCATGCACCGGGCTCGGCGCATCATACTAACTGCATTTGTATTTCGATTCCGAGTTGAATACATGTTAGCTGTAGCATTCCATATGCCATGTTTAGAATAGCCGAGCCTGCTATAGTTGCATTTTTGCATGTGTTGCATTAGGCATTTCTATATAATTAGGATCATGCATGATTTCTAATCAGTTTCTGTTTTGGCTTGGAGTACTCGGTAAGTTTTTATGCTTTAGCATCCTTGCACGTGTGTGAGTGACTGCCATGATAGCATGCTTACCATGAGGCTATTTGCTTATGTGATATAACTGCCTGAATGCCTATGGGTGAAGGTTGGGTTATTTGGATTGGAACAATGCATTGACTGTGAGTATTAAGCCCACTAGATAGTGGCAAAACCATCTTTTCTAAGCCCACCTGAGGGTGGCAAAAATTTGCATTTTAAGCCTACTTGTGAGTAGCAAACCATCTTTCAAAAACAAACATGAAATGTTTCGTTCCAATTCAGGCGACCCGGTCTATACTTGTATGCAGTGCGCATCACATAGTAAATCTAGGCTAATAACCGGAATAGGAACGCATAATGTTTTCAAAACTAGATATCATGGTTAGTAGAGGCCGATCTTTGATCGGGCGAGCGGGGGTGCTCACGAAGTGACCTTCCCCAATCGTACCTAAGTTCCCGAGCCGAGGCAACTTTGGTGATGACGGACACGTGGCCTTAGGCACGAGTCATGGTTTCCTAAATTTCCCAAAAATAAAATATTTAGGTGGCGACTCTGTATCTGGCAAAGCAGTCCATGTTTGACACTTCTTTCAAAAATCTGTTTTCTCAAAACGATTTACCGGATTTGGACTCTTTGGTTCAGATTAAGAACCGTGACATTTGAGTCCTGAACTGTAGTGAGCCCAAGATGAACGGAACGCGGGGGACTCATCCCTCCCGTGGCGTTCGGGGACGTCTACACCAGCGCATAATTTAATTGAGCAAATTTTCAAATTTGATTGCCGTGTAAATTCTGTGTGAAAATAGTTCGGTTTTGTATTTTTTAAAAATAGTTCCCGATCTCAGAAAACTATGAAATTTTTATATGTTGTTCCCATATGAGTCTAGCATGTTGGATAAAAATTTCAGAATTTAATGATGAGTATTTATTTTATGAAAATTCATGGACTGATTGGTATTCAGTTTAATTTATAGCAGAATTTAAAATTGAGTTTTGGGTGTTCGGACCATGATTTGAGATAAATCAGTTGGGGATTTATTTTAAATTATTAACTCCAGTCATTTTGGATCCAATTGATTGAATTGTGACCTGTTAGTAACCATGTAATAGTGTTGTGGTTTTATTATTATTATTTGACTACCATAAAAGAGTTGTGAATATTTATGGTGTGTACCATTAAACGAAATATTTTGTGGTGAGAAAATATTATATTTACTTTTGTCATTAAAGATGTTGAAATGTATTTTTAAATTGATATATATAGGTATATATATATGGTTAGATATTTGTTTAGAAAAATCTATAAAAAGTGACCAAATAGATTTTTGTCAAACTTTTGGGAGTTCTTGGAGCTCTTGCCGTGGGAAAGAAGAGAAAAAGGATTCCAAGTTGATTTTTCTTGGGTTTCATCTAGTGTAAGTTATTTTTGACCCCTAGTGCTTTGGATCAAAATGTAGAGGGCGGAAAAGGCGTCGTTTGGTTCCAAAAAAATTTAATTTCTATTGCCAAAAAAATTGAAGGCTTCTTGGCTTGAGGTAGAGATTTTTCTTACACTTCTTTATGTACTTTTACTTGATTATATGGAGCTTAGAGTTGTATATAATTTAATTAGAATTTTTGAAAAAATTGTGATTTATTTGCTTAAAAGGAAATTTTTGAGAAAAATAAAGAGTTGATGCCCAAATTGCGAAAGTGTAAACTTGGAATATGTGTGTAAGGTTATGAAAGAGCTATGTTTTAAATTTGAACAAAAACGGACTTTGATTCAATCGGTTTTGAAATTTTTACCAGTTTGTAACTAAAAGAGCATTTTTAAAGAAAACAAAAGAATTATGTTTAACTTTTGGGGCTTTGATCAAAATAGGATGTCATAGTTGAATAATGCTTGGAGAATGAGTTTGGAAAGAAAAATGATGTTTTTTTGGGCATTAACGGTATTATTTTGCTTAATGTATCTGTTGGAATAAAACCGACACGGTTAGAAATGGATCTTGAGAGGTTATCGGACGTGATTGTGATATGAAAACCAATGTAGTTGTTCATATTTAATGAGATGTGTAATAGATTGTATTTATCGAAATTTTTGGAATTTAATTGTTTAAATATTTGTTTAGAAATATTTGTTTGGGCTATCGGTGGAGGATAGCCATAATTGTTGTAGAAAGGCGTGAGACTTAGGTGAATCAAACCACATTTCTCATTTGTTGCATTGGACATTGCATTACATTCATTTAATTGGAAATGTATCTGTTTTTGAGAAATGTTTGTAAATGTATCTGTTTGTGAAAAGATGAATACTTAGTGAATCTGGGTAGGGGGTGTGGAACCGCGCGGTTAGGTATCGAGCCTTCTAGTTTACTGGTAAAAATGATAGTGGTAGTGTATTAGGGCCTACTTGCAGACACTCACTTAGAGATTCACAGAGCCTGTATTCATGTAATATATATGGTTTAAAATGGAAATGATTTTATATCTGTTGTTGCATCTCAACATTGCATACTTTATAAAAAGAGAGATAAACTGCTTTATCATGAGCATGGCATGTGCATACTCCTCTTTAGTCTTGTCATGGTCCATATGTTGTGTAGTATATCTCTACTGGACTGTGGCGCACCCTATAAGGGAAACCATTTCAGGTACAGGTGCTATACCTCTGGCAAGGCACTAACTTGGATGGACTTGGAGCTAAGACTTCATTTTTGTTTTATGGTTATTTGTTGAATGTAAGCCCAGGGCTGTATTGCGTTGAGTTGAAACTCCATTTTGTGTAACCAAGAATGTTCTTGGATAAATTTGTAAGCCTATAGGGCACTTATTATCTGTTTGGCTTCTATTTCATATTTGTTGTAAAATGCATGCTTGGAATTAGAACTGGGGCATTGAGATGTGAACAACATGTATTTGGCATTTGGGATTAAATGAAAATGGATGTATGGAAAAGTTAGCTAGATATATGTGTTTGTCTATCAAGTGGGTTTGTTGTATAAATAGATATATCCTGCCCAATTTTTTCAGGGCGTTACAGTTAGAAATCCCAAAAATTCTATCAAAGTTTTCACCAAATGTCTCATATAGGTGTAGGACCCAAACATTTGGTAGAATTTTTAGTGTCTCTAATATTTTTGTATATGGATGTATATATATATATATCATTTTACTTATCCACTTTATCATGTTTTCACTTCAATCATGCTTTTTTAACTATTTATTTTAAATGTCACATCAACAATAAAAATGAAGAAAAAAACATAAAGGTTAAATAAATTTTGCGTAATATTTGAAAGCAATTTAACTAGTAAGTCATTATTTGGCATATTTTATATTAGCACATTCTTTTTTTTTTCCTTTTTTTGGGTCACAATACCTCTCTATTTTTTTCACATATTTTTATAAAAAGTCAAAAAATATATTTATTTAAATTATTCCAAACACCCTCTAAATATGAATTGAAAAAAAAAAATGTCTAATCATATACGTAGTGCATTTGAGTTGAAAATTTTGAATTATATAAACATTTTAACTAACAAATCCTAGCATGCCACCCGTGCTATGCACGGAATAAAATAATATATTACTTATTAAAAATATGATAATTATATTTAATTTTTTTTGTATTTTATCTGTCATAAATAAAATTTTATATATAAGTTTAAGAGTTTTATTTCAAATGTTCTTTTACTATAATATATAGTATGGATGGATTAAAATTGTTGTATTGACAATTAATACTTAAAATTATGCTTTGTTATAAAAAAAAAATGACATAGTTCTAATACTTCACTATTTTAGAATAAAAATATATGAATTTTAAAAAAATTTCATATTGGTTTTTGAAAGGAAAATAATTAAAAAAATTTAAAAACTTAATGAGTGAAAAAGAATCATTGTAACATATAATTTAAAATATCAAAAAAAAAGTTAAAAACACGAATTAGGACTTTAAAAATATGTGATTACAATTAAAACTATTGCCATATTTATTAATAACTATAATTTTGTTTGGATATCTAATTATACTTTAACATGCTTATTTAAAATAAAAATAAAAATAAAAATAAATAAAAATATTAATAATTTTGAGTTTTAAAATATGATTTTGTAGACTTGTTATATTAACTTTTGGAAGGAATATGTTGGAATTTTTTTGCAAAAATTGAATATTAGTCATTGAACAAATCATATAAGATTTAAAATAAAATTTATCATAGGAAGAAATTAATGATATTGAAACATATGCATTTTAACAATTTTAAATTTTGAAAAGAAAAATTGATTAGGACTTTCAACTTCAATTTTCGTACAACATTTTTATTTATATAATAATATAAATTGCCCCGACCTCCCAATTCCCTCCTTGGGCCAATCTCCTGGGCGAAGCACTGTTGGTTAGGAGGTTGGACCTCAAGTTGTCTAGTCAGCACTTGGTGTGGGTTCAATGCTCCCCCGCTGTGCGAGTCCTGACTTAAGCGGAGCTTGTCTTGGGAGGTCGGGGCAAGTTCCCAGGTTATAGTCTCCTCGCTCGGAACGGCTAACAGGACACCTTGGTGATCTCTGCAAGGGGCGCTGCCTTGGACCTGCGGGAGGGTAGGGAGGATTTTCCTGTAACAAAAAAAAAAAAAAAAAAAAAAGAAGAAGAAGAAGATAGGTAATAGATATATTAAAATTAATTATAAATATAGCTATATTTAAAAGGACATGGTTTTGTATAACTATATTTTAAATTCCAAAATTTATTTTTTAACTTTCTATATAAAAAGATTCAAAATTTTAAATTAAATATGATTTTTTTTTTCTTTCTAAAAACATATGACCTCACAGTAGAGTAAAGAGAGAAGTACCATAAAAGAAGAGAGAAGCTACACATATTAAAGACAAATAATTAAATAATAGTTTTGAAAAATATATATTAAAAATAATAACTGTGTTTGGTTATGTGTTTCAAACACATTTTCACCAACTGATTTGAGTGTGGTGTTTGTTTTAAGCTTTCAAATTATAATTCCACACCCACTTTTGAAAACTCTTTTCCATGCGAGAAAATTTGGCTAACCTGAACGTCTGGCCAGTTGACCGGAACATTGTTCCATTTTTTTTTTTTGGCACCTGTTATTTTTATATTGTAAATAAAAAATATTTTTGAAACTTTTTTAATTTTTACATGAGCTTTGAATAGAATTTTGGATTGTGTGTTTGGTTATAAGTTTTTAAATCAAATAACTTTTCTAATTTCAAAAATTCAAAACTCCCTCCAAAACTCAATTCAAAACTCTTTTTAAAATTCATAACCAAACAAATTTTTCACACTCAAATCATAATTTAAAAACTCATAAACTCAAAATACAACTATATTCTCAAATCATATTTAGAAAACTCTACCAAACGCTACCAATATTTTCTTTTTATAGCTTTGAAAAACTATTATATGCCTAAGCAATACTCTGCACCAACTGTCAATTAACACATCATGATATCAAAAAAATATTAAAAGTAATATTTTTTAAACGAGTAATGATATACAAATGTAAAATCAATACAAAAAACTTATTAATAATGATTTTATTTAGATTTTGATCTATCACTTTATAATGAGTGACATGTTTTTTATTATACAAATGACCATATTACGCCATTTTAGTATAAAAATTCTAGCAAAACAATATTAACCAACAAAAAATAGTTATAAATAAAAAACAGATAATGGTTGGTAGAGAGGAGGGATAAATGCCACACAAAATATGAAATACAAAAACAAAAAATGGTCATAGATAAAAAAGAAACTTAAAAGATGAAAGAGTTTGTTTAAAGAATACAATAGACTAAATATAAACTAACTTCCAAATTATCTCATAAAGGAAGTTAAAAAATAATGAGTTTCATCGTTTCATTAATGTAATATTTATAGGGCGAGGAAGACATGAATGGCTTGGAAAAAGTATAATATATGATTATTAGGGTTTTTGGGTAAGGGAGAATTGGTTTGATAAAGAGTTCACAAGAATAAATTTTTTTTATCTCTCATTTTCTAAAGTATAAATCATGAAATCATTATAAAAAATAATAAATTATGAGATTTTTAAAAAAAATTATATATAGTACATATATGCTTAAATTTATTTGAAATAAAATTGTGTTTAATAATGGAATAGAGAGAGAATCTAAATATAAAGTTTAATTTTTATTTTATGTTAGGCTTAATTTTAGGTTTATATAGATCAGTTGATAAAGATATTAATAGTATATATTTTATGGAAGGTGAGAGAATTTCTTTTTCATTAGATTTATTTGAGGAGAGAGAAGAATGTATGAGATTTTCTTTTTAAATAAAGTCTTATTTTGAGAGGGAGAGGGGGTTGAAAATTGTATGCTCTTTTTTTTGGGTATTGACCGGCAATATATTTGCATTAAATAATTTTGAAGGTTAATATTTCTATCATTGGAATAGCCAATAGATGTTTTAATTTTTATATCAAAAAATTAGATTTAAGATTTTGAAACACTAAAAGCGTCTAAGATGAAAAGTCACTTTAGTATAATATATAGCATACATACATAGATTATGAGATTTAGAAAATAAATAAATATTAGGGAAGAGATTTTAAGAGTTTGTAATTCAATTATATATATCTTCAAATCTATAGTTACTTTTTAGCTAATAGTATTATTTTTAAATATTTTTAAAATTAAAAAAATTATCAATTTTAGGTTGTTATGTTTTTTTTTTTTTAATCTATAGTTACTTTGTTAGCCAACAATAGTACTATTTTAAAATATTTTTAAAATTACTAAAATTAGCAATTGTGATTTTACGTTCTTTTTGATTTATAACATTTTTTAAAAATATATAATTATTTTGTTATGAGATGAGATTTGTGTGTGTGTGTGTGTTTTTAATGTAGAATTACTATGTTATGAGATGAGATTTAGGAAAGAGAGAAATATTAGGGAGAGAGATTTTATAAACTTATAATTCAAAATTTTAGGTGGTTTTTTTGTTTTGTTTTTTCTCTCTTTAATCTATAATTACTTTGTCAGTTAATAAAATTATTTTTAAAATCACAAAAACTAGCAATTGTGAAATAAGATTTTGGAACTCTCACAAGCTTTCTCACTAGAAACTCCATTTTCCTTATATAATACTAGCCTATCACCCGTGCTATGCACGGGATAATTATTGATATTTATATTTGTTTTAGATTTTTTTTAATATATAAATTATGTTTTTTAAGATTTTTTTCTTATCACTAACCATAGTGTAGGGGGGAAGTTGAAAAGGATACTGCAGTAACTATACACGAATTGTATCTATAATTATTTGTATAAGGGGATTTTAAATGCTGATCAGGGGATTTTGACCAAATCAATAATTGCAGGCATGTGGAAAGATATGTGGATTGAAAAAAGTTAATAAATGCTAATCAGGGAATTTTGACCAAATTAATAAATGCTGAGTTTTTTTTTTTTAAATAAAAAATTTAAAAAATTCTGATTGGGATATTGAAGCTTCCATAGGCCTTGGGGGTTAAAAACCCCATTTTGCTTAATATATAGTATAGATATAGATAGATAGATAGATATATCTTTTTATTTTTATTTTTATTTTTGTGTGGTTTCTATTCGGGTTTTTTGTTTTTTCAATTTATTTAAGATGGAGTTGTGGGTACTTTTTTTTTAAAATTTAATTTATCTGTGGTTTCCATTTGTTTTTAATTATTATTATTTAGGTAAGTTATGATGTGAGTTAGATATGTGATAGACATGTTTATTTAGATAAACTTTAAAAAAAAAAATTTAGTTTTTTATTTTTTTTTTGTTATGTTATAATATAATATATAAAATATAGGTAGATATCTACAACTTTAATAGAAAATATTATCTAATTTTTTGGGGAAGAGAAAATGAATGCAAGTTTTAATATTTTTTTTTTGAAAATTTGTGAGAGAGATTAGGAGGGAGAGATTATGAAATATTTTTGTTATTAAATAAATAAATCAGTCAATAGTTTTTTTTAATCTATTTTGTAAATTAAAAATCAATAATTTTGGAAAATTGATTAATTTGTCCCATTAAGTAATTTAAAATTTTGATAGATATACATAAATAAAAATACATAATTATATTATTAAATCACAATTCAAATTTAGATGTTATATCTTTTTGAGATCTATAGCTAAATTCTTATTTTTTATTTTTATTTTTGTGTGTAACCATAGTGTATGGGAGAAATTGAAAATGGTGTTGCAATAATTATGAGAGAAGTCAAAAGGGATTGTGGGTTGGGAAAAATCAATAAATGCTGAGGTTAGGTTGGGAGAAATCAATAAATGCTGAGATTTTTTTTTTTAAATCAAAAAATTAGAAAATTAGAATTAGGAGATTGGAGCTCCCACAGGCCTTGGGGTTAAAAACCCCCTTTTGCTTAATATATAGTATAGACTAGCCTATCACCCGTGCTATGCACGGGATAATTATAGATATTTATATTTATTTTAATTTTTTTAATAAATAAATTATGTTTTTTAATATTTTTTATAAAAATAATTTAACAATCTTATCACTAACCATAGTATACATGAGAAATTAAAAAGGCTACTGCAGTAACTATGCACGAGCTGTATCTATAATTATTTGCATGAGGGAATTTTAAATGTTAATCAGAGATTTTGACCAAATCAATAAATGCAGGTATGTGGATTGAACAAAGTTAATAAATGCTAATCGGGGGATTTAGACCAAATCAATAAATGCTGAGGTTTTTTTTTTTAAATCAAAAATTTAGAAAATTAAGATTAAGAGATTGGAGCTCCCACAAGGCTTGAGATTTAGAAATCCCTTTTTTTCTTAATATATTTACAATTATCTATATATGTGAATTGTGATTTTTAAATGTCTTTTTTTTTTTTTTAAATGTCTTTTTTTTTTCCTTTTTTATATTATATTAAAATTTAATATTTTGATAATAACCATATGTGTTGGACTTTTTAAGGAATTAAATATCTTCTTTTTTTTATTATATTATATTAAAGTTTAATATTTTGATAATAATCATATGTGTTGAACTTTTCAAGAAAATTTTTTTTATGCTTGTTCTTAATGCATTAAAGTGTTATTATGAGGGATAATAATCATATGTGTTGAGACTTTTCAAGAAATTCATATGTGTTGGATTTCAAAGAATTTTTTTATGCTTGTTCTTAATGCATTAAAGTGTTATTATGAGGTAAGGCTTGGGAGTTGTGAGAAGTTAATAAATGCTAAGGTTTATTTTTTTTAAATCAAAAAATCAAGAAATTTAGATTGGGAGATTGGAGCTCCCATAAAGCTTAGGGTTAAAAGCCCATTTTTGCTTAATATATAGTATAGATATAGATATATAGATAGATTACATGCCTAATAGGTTGGAGATGCTCTAAATCTATAAAATGAATAATTCAGATTATCAAAATAAAATCCATAATACTTCATAAACCCAGATTAAAATTATTTAAAAAAAGAAATGAAAAAAAGGAAAAGAAAAAATGGGGGCTATGACTGCCCCTATAATTTCTCATAAGAGAGGTTTCTCTTCAGTTCACTGTGTATATCAGAGCGTACTGTTAGGCCTATGGAGCTTATCATAGGTTCTATTTTGATAATTCGAATCGTTTAATGTGTAGAGCTCATTGAGTATTTCATGTCTGCAAAAAATCACATTAATTGGATATCGGTAACCCCTTGATTGGAACACATTTTTGTTAATAATTTATTTTTAAAATTATATTTACCATTGACAAAAATATATTTTGATAAAGGGACTACCAATATCTGATCAACATGATTTTTTGCAAATATAAAATATTTGATGAGCTCTACATATTGAACGGTTTGAATCATTAAAACGAAACTCATGATAAATCTCACAAATCCAATAATACATTCCAATCTACACAATGAACTGGAAAGACCCTTTCTCTTTTCCATAATGTCCACCAAATTAAACCTTCAATTGGGATGTGAGTTGGCTTTTTAACTTTTTGGTTATCTAAACATGGGGCTAAAACGTTTCGTTTGGGATTAGCTTTTTGGTTTTTTGACTTTTGTGAAAGAAAAAATAGAATGATTATGGTTTGGATGTGACATTTTATCTTATTAAGTTATTTTGCCTTCGTTTGGGATATGGGTTGACTTTTTGGCTATTTTAACTTGGGCTAAAAGTCTCGTTTGAGATTTGCTTTTTGTTTTTTTTTTACTTTTGTGAGAGAAAAAATGAAATAATTACGGGTTGGATGTGACATTTTGTCCTATTTGACTAAAATAGTCAATTTGGTCCTATATGACTATTTTAGCCCAAATTGTATCCCAAACATATCTTTTTATGACTATTTTAGTCCAAACCCTTTATGCTAAACGAAGCCTAACATGATTGTCACCATTAGACTCGTGATTCATGTGATGGGTTTTGGGCGCAACAAGTGCGAAGAAACATGACAGACCAAAACGAAGGAAAATTCTATTCGCACATAAGATAAAATCCCCTTACAAAAAGTAGAGATATACATGGTATGGTTCAGATAACAGTTGTGATTGGGGCCTCGAAAACGAGCGCCCCGAATGCCCCTAATTTTTTTTTTTTTCTTTTTAGCAGAAGAAATGAGGAAGACGAAGGGGGGAATGAGGGGGAGGGGGAGGAGGAGGAGGAGGGGGAGGAAGGACTGGAGGGGCCTAAAAAATGGAGGAGGAGGACGCGATCGGCGGAGGCCGACGCGATCGGCGCAGGCGACGCGACCTCTCTCTCTTTCTCTCCCTCTCTCTCTCTTTCTCTCCCTCTTCCTTTGCAACTCAGAGTTGCAGAGGTCAACAATGGCGGAAAAAAAGGAAAAAAAAAAAAAAAAAACGGAATGCCCAAAACGACGTCGTTTTGGGCATTCGGGGGAAGAAATTTCGAGGCACAAATCTTTATTCGTTCAGATAATTTGAGAGTAAAACTACAATTAAATGACGGATTGATAAATGGTGATTTAGGCAATTTTGGGTAGATTGGTGGTTGAAAAATATTTTAACCAATTATCAAATATTTACATAACATATTAAACTAATTTGTATAATGTTTTCATATATGTAACACAAACTAATTTTATATAATATTTTTTATATATATAACTACCAATTTGTAATAAATTTCACATCTTAAATATCTCACACTCATTTTTACTTTGATATTTCATTAGAGGTAAAATGTAACGTCCCGAAAATTTGGGCAGGGTATATCTATTTATGTTACAAAACCCACCTGATAGACAAACGCATATATATAGCTAACTATTCCATACATCCATTTCCATTAAATCCCAAATGCCAAATACATGCTATTCACATCTCAATGCCCCAGTTCCAATCCCAAGCATACATTTTACAATAAGTATGAAATGGAAGCCAAACAGATAATAAGTGCTCTACAGGCTTACAAATTTATCCAAGAACATTCTTGGTTACACAAAATGGAGTTTCAACTCAACGCAAATACAGCCCTGGGCTTACATTCAACAAATAACAATAAAACAAAAATGGAACCTCAACTCTGAGTCCTCCAAAGTCAATGCCTTGACGGAAGCATAACACCTGAACCGGAAATGGTTTCCCTTATAGGGTAAGCCACAGCCCAGTAGAGATATACTACACAACGTATGAACCATGACAAGACTAAAGAGGAAGTATGCTCATAATAAAACAATTTATCTCTCTTTTTATAAAGCATGCAATGCTGAGATACAACAACAGATATAAAACCATTTCCATTTTAAACCATATCTATTACATGAATACTGGCTTTGTGCATCTCTAGGTAAGTGTCTGCAAGTAGGCCCTAATGCACTACCACTGTCATTTTTATCAGTAAACTGGAAGGCTCGACACCTAACCGCGCGATTCTACACCCCCTACCCAGATTCACCAAGTATTCATCTTTTCGCAAACAAATACATTTCTCAGAAACAGATACATTTCCAATGAAATGAATGTAATGCAATGTCCAATGCAATAAATGAGGAAATGTGGTTCAATTTACCTAAGTCTCATGCATTTCTACAACAATCATGGCTATCCTCCACCGATAGCCCAAAACAGATATTTCTAAATGGATATTTAAACAATTAAATTCCAGAAATTTCGATAAATACAATCTATTCCACATCTCATCAAATATGAACAACTACACTAGTTTTCATATCACAATCACGTCCAGTAACCTGTCAAGGTTCATTTCTAACTGTGGGGAAGTGGTTTGGAAATACTCTTCTGATCCTGGGAGACGCTCGTGATCCTCAAATAGACACCTGAAAAGAAATGAACACTTCGGTCGGGGGTGCCGGAATTAGCACTCCGACGGACAAGTCAGCCTCTACTCTCTCTGGGTTACTTGTATTTTAAATTAAGCATACTAGTTCTCACATACCTTTCTTCGACTGTTGTTCCTTTATTTATACTCGTTTCCAGGGCCTCGGGGCCTGGTCCCCTTTTCGCTCATTATCTGCTTATTTATTCGGCCCCATAGTTCAATAGTTACTCGGCCTATTTATTGTATTCGGCCTCCTGATCGTGCAGGTTAGAGCCAAGTAATGTTTATCTTCTAGAGCGTACGCTTCTAATTCTGCTATTTATTCGGCTCCTACAATTGCCCCCCAAACTCCCCATTGACGGCAGTTAATTGGTGTGTTTGGTTTTGAATTTGAAAAGTCAAAAGAAACATAAGTTAGGCGGCTTCACCTATCCCAATGTGAATGTCAGAACGCACACGCCTCTCGGTCATCATTATACGTTCCCGCCTCATTCGTGCATCTTTTGCATTTATTATGATTTGAAACTCCAGTCTCTTTGAATGCATGCTTTTTTGAATATTTGAGCCTCTTGGATTGCCAGCCGGTATCTCTCCTCTGTCTCGTGTCTTTTGCAACTTCTTCCCGTCTCTCCTTGTCTCCTTTGCCTTTCGTAAGTTTTCTTCTCTTCTCTTTGTAATCCTATTTTTCGTGTTTATTTTTGATTTAGAATACCCTTGAGTCCTTACTAGAATGGCTAAGCATTTGAAAGACCTCATTTCCGAGGGTCGTATTTCTGGGTTCCGACGACATTTTTCTATCCCTGATGATGTCCATCTATCTCTAGTGACAGACAATACTCTTGATATGGAGAGGGATGACCAAAATACAATCGTCTTTCCTCTCCTATCCATTGCGGAGGATGGAGTTCACTTTCCCCTACACCCATTTCTTAGGGCCGTCCTCCGCCATTGGGGTCTGATTCCTTCCCAACCCAATGTGAATTTTTTTCGAATCATAATGGGAATCGTAGAATTGAACCGGCGCCTTAGGATCAACCTTGGCATTCCAGCGATTCGGCACTGCTACGCTTTAGCCAAATCCTCCAGTCAGCTCGGGCGCTACTTTCTCAGGGCCAAGGACACCGACCATCACTTGGTAACCATGCTTGCCAGCTCTGGCAAACGAGTTGACGATGTAATGGTCAATGTCCAAGGCAACTGGGAATTCGGCGAAGGCGAAGATCGCCTAAACCCTATTCCCAAATGGAGGGGTGAACCAGGTTGCCGTGTAACTCCTTGTGTTTATTGATCTTTCTTTTATTCAACTTTTTCTCCAAGTCTAATCCTTTGTTTTTGCAGGCAATAAGTTGAAAAAGATTCTGACCTCGGCTGACGACGCAATCCTTGCAAAAATTAAGATTGCACTCAAGTATTTTGGTCGTCCAAACGTACAGAAGCAAGGGAGAGCCGCCCATATACTCCTGCGGTACGAGCCTACTTATACTACATTCTCGGCCGCGGACGACATTCTGATCCCATCCGGCGAACAACACCTTACGACTCTTATCTTCCCCAACTTCAAGACCCTTAGGCAAATTGGTTTTGAAGCTTCTGATTCGGAGCAAGACGTAGAGCCGGTGGTCAAGGTAATTGCCGAACCAACGAGAGAGTTCGCTGCGGAGGCCGAAGAGGTCGACGAGGCTCTAAACTCAGCGTTTGAGGCAGTCGATCTTAACCAGCCTAACTCACCGTCCACTTCGGGTCGGGCGGAGTTTTCCTTCGGAGATATTTTTATAAATTTGGGAGACCTACTCGGCACTTTTTCTGAGGGTATGGCTGGGGAAAATCTCACGCAGATGGTGCAAAAGAGAAATGCCGAACGCATGGCCGCTCGACGGAAAGCCAAGGCCACCCGTTCTGGACCTGTCCCGATTGAATCTTCACAACCCGTTATTGTAGAAGAAACGACTCAAGTTATTGTAGCCGAGACGGATAAGGAAGCCAAACAGCAGATTCCAGAAGAACAACCGATTCCAGAAGAGTGTGGGCGAAAAACGTACTGCCGAGGGAGAGGCCGGCTCAGAGGAGAGCCCCTCTGACAAACGGCCTCGCTTAAAGGAGTCGGATATGGTTGTTCCTTTCGTTGTCCAACCAAAGATCAAAAACACGCCGATCTCCTCTGACGCATCTGCGTTGAAGGATCCAGCTGTAGCGTTGAGCTTGGCCGCCTTAGTCTCGTTGCCGGTTGACAAGGCCACCTTTCGAGCAGAGCCGGATTTGGTAGCTATAGCGTTAGCTGTCCAGTCAGCCCTTCTGGTATGTGACTTGATCTTTTTTACTCCTTGTTTGGTTTGGTTTGCATACGATATTTTTGGTATGTGATGATTCCAACTCCTTGTTTTGTAGACGGTTGGAAGGATAGCCGAACTAGGCCGCCGCCAGTACGATGCTATTGAAAGAATTGGCCGCTTGAAGTCGGAAAATGAAGGTGAGAGGAGCAGGGCCGAGTTCGAGGCGATGAGAGCCACAATGGAAAGTGCTCGAGCCGAAGCTGAGAAGGAGAGGGCTCGGACTGCGGACCAGCTCAGATCCGATGCCGAGGAGAGGGCAAATGCGAGCGAGGAATTGCTCAAGTTAGCCAAGGAGGCGCTTGCCAAGGTGGAGGCCGAGTTAGAAAGTTGAAGAAGGCCAAGGAAAAAGCCGACTCTGAGGCTTCTGCGGCGTTCGAGGCTGGAAAAAGCGCCGCCCTTGAGAACTACGTAGAAGAAGTCCCCAAATTCGAGAATCGGGGATTCAAACATGGGTGGCTCAAAGCCCTTGCTGCTGCTGGACTTGCATTGGCCATGCCAATTCCATACGAGCAAGTGGACGTTGAGCCACTTGAGTCTGATCTCGAGGATTAATTTGGGAGACATTCTAGTTTTATTAAGTATTCTCAATTTCAATGTATGTTTTTGTTTAGTAGATTTCTGTTAGTTCAAGGTAATTTTCATATATAAATTAGTTACTATCTGCGCTCAATTTATTAATGAAAATTTCCTTTTCATTTCACTATTAGTTGTACGCAGTTTTTGATATTAATTAAGAGTTTTGCTTTTCACTACTTTGGATAAAATGATTACTGTATGTTGTGCTTGCTAACTATCGATCCGATAGGAAGTAGGATCCTGAGATGAGTAGATTAAATATCCCACTGCATAGCTGCCGATTGGATAATAGTGTAACTTGGCAATTAATTTAATCTTAATTTATTCGAACAAGTAAATCGACTCAGGGCCCCGTTGTATGCCCTTGCCCCAGCCAATGTATGAACTCTGGATGCCGAATAGGACTAGTTCATGGAGTGGCTGCGGCATAGTTTGATTGGCATTGTGCTTAGGCATTTGGCCGATCAGATTAATAAATCTGATCTTGAACGATAGTATGAACTCCGAACGCCGAATAAGACTAGTTCATGGGTATTGTACTGATAAATTGATTCGTGGAGCAGCTGGGACAGTCAAGCCGACTAGATTGATGAATCTGCCCTTGCCCCAGCTAGTTCATGAACATAGAACGCCGAATATCAAGAACTTATGAAGTACTGATGAATCGATTCGTGGAGCGTCTAGGGCACTCAAGCCAACTAGATTGATGAATCTGCCCTTGTACCAGCTGGTTCATGAACATAGAACGCCAAATAACATAAACTTATGAAGTACTGATGAATCGATTTGTGGAGCGGCTGGGGCATTCAAGCCGACTAGATTGATGAATCTGCCCTTGCCCTAGCTGGTTCATGAACATTAAACGCCGAATATCAAGAACTTATGAAGTACTGATGAATCGATTCGTGGAGCGACTGGGGCACTCAAGCTGACTAGATTGATGAATCTGCCCTTGCACCAGCTGGTTCATGAACATAGATTCATGAACATAAATGCCGAATAACAGTGGTTGATGGGCGATTGGGGCATATGACTCAATCGGTGCCGAGCTGTTGAGGTTTCAATATTAATGAGATTGCCTCGGAGGTGCTGCCTCGTAGGGAATAAATGGGCGTGTACTTCGTGAACGAAGGTCCTATTTATGTGCTCAGTCAGCAACTCAATCCAGCTCTTTGAGGAAGATTAAACAAGTGCGAATGTTGAATAGACTTTTTTTCAACAGCAGAGGGGAAGCGAGGACGCTAGTTGAGCTAGGAGGAGATATGAGTCGAAGTGGTGAACCTTCGCGCACGGGAAGTAGGACTTCGAGGGATCGGGAGAGACACCAATCTCCTCGTCGTCGAAGTAGGTCGCCCAGGAGGGACAAGCAGCCACATGGCAAATCTCCTCAACCCCATTCTGGAAGGGAATCCGACGCGAATCCGCGCCCATTGAGTTTTGCAGTCTTTGTAGGGAATAGACCCATGATAAAGGCGGATTTGATCGTTCGAGATCCAAATGTGGCAGTCGAGTTCGCTCGACAGATTTTTCTACCCGAGGTCCAACAGTCGATGGTAGGTCGGCAGGACTTCGAAGTGTTTCGTGAAGGCGTTCACGGGGCGATGAAGGGGCTGTACACCTCTTATGAAATCGGCATGCGTCTCCGCGCCGCTCGGTGTGATATAGAACAGAGAGATGAATGCATTCGGAAGTTAGAAGCTCGCGCGGAGAAGGCCGAGCGTGAGCTAAGGAAAATCAAGTCCGCCGAGTCTCAATCAGCCAGCTATCCCAACCCGATTGTGGAAGAGAGGGTGACTCAAAAGTTGATAAATGATGCTATTGCCGATCGGAACACGGCTAGCAAGTTTGCGATTGAGACTGCGAGGGCTGCGGCCTATGAAAAAGGCTTCCATGACGGCCGAAAGGTTGGAATTCAGAGGACCAAGGAGAAACTCGCCAAAGAAGTTTGCCGATGTGAAAATCGTGGGTTTAGGCACTACTGGATCAAGGCACTTCAGGAAGCTGAGGCTCTCCAGGTAGCAGGTGTGAATTCGGCGTTGCCGTTGTACCAACAGAATCATTTACCCTTCTCCGCTTTCGAAATTGAGAAGAGTGATGATGAGGGAGCCGCCGAAGAGAAGAAGACCTTGTAATGTTTATGTAGAAATTATGTATTTATTGGCTGATTTTAATAAAACGCTTAATTTTCAATTTGTAGCGTACTTTTTATTTATGTTAGTACACTTGATGCCAATCGATTTATCTAAGGACACATTTTACTTTGAATGTTCGCACGTTTTAGACTATTTTTATGTGGCCTGAACTATTCCATTTTGAATAGATGCATATTTCAACCTTTGTTTATACGGCTTGAACTATTCCATTTTGAATATATGTATATTTCGGCCTTTGTTTATACGGCTTGAACTATTCCATTTTGAATATATGCATATTTCGGCCTTTGTTTATACGGCTTGTACGGAGGCGCCACGAATTCGGAGGCTTTTAATCGGCCCAAAGGCGTCATGCGCCGATGGGGCTCTGAATCCGGAGACTATTTGGCCAATCGTGGTATCCACGAAGGGCGCTCCGAATTCGGAGGCTTTATCGGCCCAAAGGCGTCATGTGCCAATGGGGCTCCGAATCCGGAGGCTTTATCGGCCCAAAGGCGTCATGCGCCGATGGGGCTCCGAATCCGGAGACTATTTGGCCAATCGTGATATCCACGAAGGGCGCTCCGAATCCGGAGGCTTTTCGGCCCAAAGGCGTCATGCACCGATGGGGCTCCGAATCCGGAGACTTTAATTGGCCAATCGTGATATCCACGAAGGGCGCTCCGAATCCGGAGGCTTTTCGGCCCAAAGGCGTCATACGCCGATGGGGCTCCGAATCCGAAGACTTTATTGGCCAATCGCGGCATCCACGAAGGGCGCTCCGAATTCGGAGGCTTTATTGGCCCAAAGGCGTCATGCCGCAATGGGGCTCCGAATCCGGAGACTTTAATTGGCCAATCGTGTATTCACGAAGAGCGCTCCGAATCTGGAGGCTTTATCGGTCCAAAGGCGTCATGCGCCGATGGGGCTCTGAATCCGAAGACTTTAATTGGCCAATCGTGATATCCACGAAGGGCGCTCCGAATCCGGAGGCCTTATCGGCCCAAAGGCATCATGCGCCGATGGGGCTCCGAATCCGGAGACTTTAATTGGCCAATCGTGATATCCACAAAGGGCGCTCCGAATCCGGAGGCTTTATCGGCCCAAAGGCGTCATGCGCCGATGGGGTTCTGAATCCGGAGACTTGTGAACTGGATTGCGCGATGAAGAAATGAAAAACTTTGCATTGCAAAAGTGAAATATATACAAGTATCAAGTCCCACAAGTCGGGTCAATGATAGAATTTACGTAAATGCATTGAATTCCAGGGCCGTGGAAGATTCCTTCCAGACATGTCTTTTAGCCGATATGCCCCTACTCCCGCGATCGAGTCGACCTGATAGGGGCCGTCGCAGTTAGGACCCAATTTTTCATCGGCCGGTTTCCTGGCAGCTAGAAGTACTTTCTTCAGGACCAACTCTCTCAGTGTGTAGCGGCACAACTGGATACGTTGATTATACGACTTAGCAAGCTGCTGTTGATACTGCACCACGGATGCAAGGGCACGGTCTTTTCATTCTTCAATTAGAACTAAATCCAAGGCTAGCATCATGTCATTTTGGCCCACATCAAAAACTTTCGATTTCAAGGTTGGGAGACCGATCTCCATGGGTATGATTGCCTGGGTTCCAAAGCACAGAGCAAACGACGTTTCCCCAGTAGATCGCCTCGGCGTAGTTCGATGAGCCCACAACACACTCGGCAATTCTTCGACCCATTTGCCTTTAGCTTTCTCCAGCCTCTACTTGATGCCGTCCAAGATGGATTTGTTAGAGGCTTCAGCTTGACCATTGCTTTGTGGATAAGTCAGCGTGGAAAAGTAAGGCCGTATATCATACTTGCTGCACAACTCTCGGTAGACGCCACAATCGAACTGGGTGCCGTTGTCTGAGATAAGTGCTCTTGGAATGCCGAATCACGTTATGATGTTTCTCTAAACAAAATGCTTTACGTCGGTATCTCGAATGTGCGTTAGTGCCTTCGCTTCTACCCATTTTGTAAAATAATCTGTCGCGACAATCAAAAATCGCTTGTTACCCGGGGCACGAGGCAGTGGTCCGACGATGTCAAGTCCCCATTGGGCGAACGACCAAGGACTGGTTATGGAGCTTAGCTCTTCAGCAGGCAGGTGGGTTAAAGGAGAGAACTTCTGGCACTGTTCACACTTTTTCACATAACATTCGGCGTCTGCTCTCATTGTCGGCCAGTAATACCCCTGTGTCATGGCTCGATGAGCCAAGGACCGCCTGCCAGAATGGGCGCCACAACTGCCTTCGTGTATTTCAGTCAAAAGCTCCTCGACTTTGTCCGGGTGCACACATTCCAAATATGGACCAGAGAGGGATTTTTTATAAAGCCTTCCTTGCGGATCCAAGTAGTATCGCAGGGCTTTGTTTCGCAGCTTGTGCGCTTCTTTCTTATCCTCTAGGAGCTGTTCGAAAGACAGAAATGCAGCAATGAGATCCATCCAACTCGGTCCAGATTCTATAACATTGACCTGGACTTCTTCCGAAGGGCCAATGCTTGGCTCTGGGATGAAACCTACTTTGATGGTCCGTTTAATCTCTGAGTTAATGGCGGAGGCTAGGCAAGCCAGGGCATCTGCATGTGTGTTCTGATCGTGTGTTATCTGGTTCAATTCATGATGGTCAAATTTTGCCAGCAAGGAGTTGGCCGTTTTCATGTAAGCCGCCATACGGTCGTTTCTTGCCGCGTACTCCCCCTTTAGCTGATTGATCTCCAGTTTTGAATCGCAAAATACAATCAAACGCCGGGCACCCAGAAGATGTGCATTCCGCAAACCGGCTAGAAGGGCTTCGTATTCGGCTTCGTTATTTGATGCTTCGAAGCCGAGCTTGATGGCCTGCTCAATTATTGCACCGTCGGGAGCCATGATTACGACTCTGGCTCCGCTGCCCCGCTGATTAGATGATCCATCACAATACAACTGCCAAATGTCCCCAACATAAATTCTCCAGTTCGGCTTCAGTCGAATTTCATCAGACTTGAAATCGGCAAGACCCTCAGTGAATTCGGCAACAAAGTCGGCAAACACCTGTCCCTTGATTGAGGTTCTAGGTAGAAACTAACTGTCGTACTGGCCGAGTTCAAGAGCCCACTTTGAAACACGTCCTGATGCTTCTGCACTTCGTAGTACTGATCGGAGGGGATAATCTGTTAGCACCCTAATGCTATGTCCCTGGAAGTAATGCATCAGTTTTCTTGCCGCCATGACGAGGGCTAGGATGAGTTTTTCCAGCGGAAGGTAGCGTGTTTCAGCGTCAACCATTGCCTTACTCACATAATACATTGGTCGCTACTCCCCCAGCTCTTCCTTTATCAGTACGGCGCTGACGGCCCTGTCGGAAAATGCCAGATACAAAATGAGCGGGTCACCAACAGCAGGTGTTATCAAGAGTGGTACTGAGCGGAGGTAGGTCTTGAGGCCGTTGAAAGTGGCTTCGTATTCGACGGACCATTCAAAAGCCTTGCCCTGCCATAGTGTATGAAAGAATTGTCGGCAGCGATCTGTGGACCGACTGATGAACCTGTTGAGTGCGGCGGCCATCCCCATCAATTTTTGAACCTCTTTTACTGAACGAGGGGAGTCGAGCTCTAGGATTGCTATGATTTGCCTTGGGTTGGCTTCGATTCCTCGGTGGTTGACAATGTAACCCAAGAATTTGCCAGAGCCGATTCCAAATGCACATTTGGAAGCGTTCAGCTTCATTCCATATTTGCGTAAAATGTCGAATGTCTCTTCCAGATAGGTTATATGATTCTGCTCTTCCTTGGACTTGACCACCATATCGTCAATGTACACTTCCATAGTGTGGCCGAGTTGCTCCTTGAACATGGTGGTGACTAGTCTCTGGTAAGTTGCCCCTGCATTTTTCAGCCCAAAAGACATAACCTTATAGCAATAAGTTCCTCTTGGAGTGAGGAATGCAGTTCTGTCTTGGTCCTCCGGATGCATAGCTGTAGACACCCCATTTTTGACCGTCCTCAAGACTTGGACGTCATCGTTTGAACACGCGATGATCATCCATGTTCGTGTTCATTTTGAGTTCCCGGAGGTCTCGGCTGCACGCCTTGCCTCAAGATCTCTCAACTTATCTGTTTTGTGCTTGGTCATGGACCAAACACTTCTGTTTTTGCTTCTAAGGGAAGAGGGTGGCTTGTTGGCCATCCCCACACCCCACCGACCATGGCATAAGGCCATCGGCCCCTTTTTCTTGCCATCGGCCAAGAGTGTTGGCCGATCGGCACTATATTTGGTCGATCGGCCATTTTTGGTGGCCGAACCCTGTTCATCTACTTTATGCAGATATTTTATGCCAGCTGGTGCAGCTGGCATCCACAATTAACCCCCTCCATACACGTGTATGGAGGGATTTGCTCTTTGCTTGGCTTCTCTTGGAAGCCTTAGGATTTGAGCCTCTATAAAGAGGGAGCCCCTCCTCCCTCCTTCAAGGTTCAGAAAATTGGTTCTTGAGAGGATAGATATAGGATTGTATCTATACTTCCTTGTTTAGTCTTGTTTTGTGCTCAAAATAGTATTATTGTCTTACTATTGTACACAAACACACACTAGAACACCATCCTTGGTTGCTGAGGTGCTAGGAGGTTGATTTCAGTGTTCTTAGGTTGGTTTGAACTCAGAAAACTTGCTGGAGCCTTGTTCTTGAAGAGGTTCTACAAGGGTGAGAAACTACCCTCTTTATTTCCCATTTTTGCACAAGCTTTTAGCCTATCTTGCATGCTATTTTGAGCTTAACTTATAACTGATAAAAGTTCTTTTTTTAAGTGCTCAAAATAGTTGTTTAAGATCACTTTGGTGTTTGGGGTTGTTTACCCCCTCTTAGGCCTTGTTTGGCCTCATTTTGTGCCTTTTTTTGTGAGCTCCGGGACCACCTTGTATTGGCCTTCTCAACACTGAAATCCAGAGGGATTTCAGTGGTGGGGATGGTATTTTGAGGTCCTAAGAAGGAGAGGGCCATCCCCTCTCCTTGTTGTCTTAAATACTTGTCATATTTGCCTCATATGTGAGCACCTTTGTTAAGTTCATGTTGACCATGTCTTAGCTGGTATTTGTGGTTGTTTTGCCATGATATAGTACTTTTTTGACTTGGTTTAGACATACCATGCATGCTTTGTATACTTGCCTTGCAATCCTCTTATTTGCCTTAACATGCATCATGTTTTTGACTATCATTCTAGCATGATTTTGGCTCAGCTTAAAGAAGATTTTGTTCATGTTTTACCATGTTTAAGATCTAATTTGAGTTGTACTCGTCATCCTTGACTTGCCTTGTATAGCTTTGGTTCAATCTAGCTTGTAAGCTTTGTGTATTGAATCCCCTAGCATGCATTACTTGGCTTATTTCAGTGATTTGGCATCACTTGCTATGTCATTTCAGTCCATATGGCATGCTCATATACTTGCATTTGTCACTCCTTTAATGCTTTAAAGAGTTGTTGTTTTATGCTCCATGTTTGGACCATTGTGTATGCTTCCATGCTTAGGCCATTTAGACGCCATCTACGTGGGTTTTCGGTCTTGTTTAGACCTATCTTGGGACTGTTTTAGGTCCCCTTGGCCTTTTGGGGCTTGCTTCATGTAGCCTTGGTTTGAGTCCCGTGGCTAGTTTCAAGTTTTGGGCTTTGTCGCATGCTTTGCGTGCTTTGTTTAGTTGGTTTGGCACCGTTTCTAGCATGATTTCAGAGCTTACAATGTATGTCATTTGTCCATGTTTATCCTCTTTTAAGTGTGCTTAAGAGTTACCCTTCTATGCTTAAGTGTTAGGCCAATTGGCATGCATGTTTGTATGTGTTTTTGTCCTTATTTCCATAGCATCTTGGCCGCTGATTTGGACCTATTCGAGAGTTGTCCATTTTGGTTTAAGCCCATCCCCGCATGTTGTTGCATGCTTGCCTTGTATGTCGTCGCATACTTGTTGCATATTTGGTAAATTGCATGTTGTAGCATGCTAGTTCAATTGTGTCTTGTTGCATACTTAGTCCATGACATGTTGTTGCATGCCTTAAGTTGTAATGCATTTGGCATGCATTCTCTTTTTTTAAAGTTGCTTAACTTGTTGTCACATTATCGCCTCACATGTTGTTGTATGCTTGAATGTTGTCACATGCCTTGCATATTCGCATGCTTAAGTCGCATTTTGCATGCTTGTTAGCTTGCATTTTGTCATGTACTTGATATGTTGTCACACACTCTTGCATGTTTGGATGCATGCTAGGTAACATTGCATTGCATTTGGCATGCTTAGCCTTGTATGGCATTGTCACTAACATGCTCATGTTGCATTAGCTTGCTTGTATGCCTATGTTGCATAGCATTAAACGTGCATCCCTTGCCCCTTGATAAACCATGATAGAGGTTGAGGGTCCTTCATGTGTTTTGTGTGCATTTCATTTGACATTAAAATGCACACTTGGCACCTTGGGCCATCATGCATTGAAATGCGTGATTGATGGTCCGAGGGTCGAGAACCATACTCCTTTGAGTCTAAAACATGATAAGGAGGGTGGTGGTGCAAACATTTCCTTGAAAATGCATCGCCATGTTCTGTCTGTCCTCTGCTGCAGCAAAACAGGATTCTGCAGGAAGAGATGGCCGGTCGGCCATCTTCAGTGCCGGCCGGCCATGCATTATTGGGAGAGATCCCTACAAGTGGTCGATGACCAGTTCCCCTTGGCTGGTGGCCTTGACTTCTGGCCGGTGATATCCCACAGTGCTCAGAAGGTGGTTCAGAAGCATATTTGGGACTTGCAAAGTTTTCAGAGGTGCAGAGCAGTGTAAACAGAGGCAACATGACATGGCGATGGATTTCCGAGCGAAGCCGAGCATGCATGCATTCGTCCCTTTTCCCGAGGCTGCTTTACTGCTTTCAGTAGCTAATTAATTTGTTTAATTAGTTAAGTGTTGTGTAATAATTAATTAGCTTGTTAGTTAGTTAATTATGTAACTTGTATTATTCTTTCGGTCCCTCCGTCGAGAGGGCGTAATTGTGTAATAAGCGTGCGTGTGTGTGATGCATGTCTTCCAACCCCACGTCTTTTTCCCTTTTACTTACCTGCTTATGATGGTTAGTTCTAGGGCACGTTTCAATTAGCATCCTTATGCTATGCATGTTTGCATCATTCATCTGTATTGCATGCACTGGGCTCGGCGCATCATACTAACTGCATAGCATTTCAATTCCAACTTGAATACGTGTATCGAGTTGCCGCATTTCACATGCCATTATTAGACTAGCCGAGCCTATTCTAGTTGCATTTTGTATGCGATGCATTAGCCATCTTAACATGGACTTGGATCATACATTTGATTACTAACATGTTCTTTGTTTTGGCTCGGAGTACACTGTGAGTGTTTATGCTTTAGCATCTTGCATGTATGTGAGTGTTAAAATGACAGCATGCTTGCCATGAGGCTAATTGCTTATGTGATATAACTGCCTGAATGCCTGTGGGTGAAGGTTGGATTGCTTGAATTGAGATAATTTATTGAAATTCGTGATTTAGCCTACTTGTGAGTAGCAAATTCCAAACCGCCTTCCAAACAAACGGATATGCAATGCTTTGTTCCAAATTAGGCGATCTAGTCTATACTTGTGTGTTGTGCACATCACTTAGTAATTCTACCTAATTAACCGGAATAAGAATGCATGTGATTTCAAAACTCGATATCATGCTTAGTACAGGCCGATCTTCGGATCGGGCGAGCGGGGGTGCTCATAGATGACCTTCCCCAATCGTACCCAAGTTCCCGAGCCGAGGCAACTTTGGTGATGACGGACACGTGGCCTTAGGCACAAGTCAGGGTTTTCTAAATTCCCCCAAAACAAAATATTTAGGTGGCGACTCTGTATCTAGCAAAGCAGTCCATGTTTGGCACTTCTTTACAAAAATCAGTTTTCCAAAACGATTTGCCGGATTTGGACTCTTTGGTGATTTATCAATCTCACATCGCACATTGTGAGATCAGATTAAGAACCGTGACATTTGAGTCCAAACTATAGTAGTAAGGCCCCCTAGGGCGCGTCTACAATAGCGATTTGATGATAGCCTCTGTAGGCATCGAAGAAGCTCATACGCTGATAACGCGCCGTAGCATTTACAAGTTGGTCTATCCTGGGGCGAGGAAAACAGTCTTTGGGGCAGGCTTTGTTTAGGTCTGTGAAATCGACGCAGACTCGCCAAGTCCCATTTTTCTTCTTCACAACCACAGTATTAGAGAGCCATATAGGGTAGGTCACTTCCCTGATTGTTCCGGCATCAAGTAACCGGTCAACCTCTTCAACGATGGCAGCAGTGTGCTCTGCAGCTGATCGCCGGCTTTTCTGAATGATCGGCTTGCATTTAGGGTCAACATTCAAACGGTGCTGCAAAACAGATGGATCAACACCCGGCATCTCATATGGAGTCCACGCAAATACATCAAGATTGCCAAGCAGGAAGGAAATTAGCTGCTGTCTATCAGCTTGATTCAGGGAGGCGCCGACTATGAAGAACCTGTCTGGGTTTCCGTTGATTTCAACTCGATCTAGGGCTTCCATGGCCTTTTCATTGGGGAGCCGCCCAACATCGTCGAGGCTCTCCTGATCTATCACTTCAATAAAGTTTGGCGTTTTTTCAGCAAGGAGATAACATGCTTGTGCCTATTTCTGGGAGCCACGGATTTGCTCAATGCCACGTTCTGTCGGGAAGCGTAACAGCTGATGATAGGTACTCGGCACGGCCCGCATGGTGTGCAACCAATTTCGCCCCATGATGAGGTTATATGGCGACGGCAGCTTAACGACCAAGAATTCCACTTCCACTGTTCAGGAGCTCGCTCGAATGGGTAGTGTAATTTTTCCCAACTAGTATTCTGGATTGGCGTTGTAGCGAATAGCGGATAGGGAGCCAGAGAGACATTCGATTCGGAGAGGCCGAGTTTGGTGAATGTCTTGTAATACATAACTTCCGACGTGCTCCCTAGGTCAATGAGTATGCGCTCAACGGTGAATCGGTTGATGCGCAACTCAATTACTAAGGGATCAATGTGGGGAAGTGTCACTCCGGCCAAATTCGAATCATCAAAAGTAATGCTCGCAGCTTCATGGGGACGTTTTACCGGAGTGAGCCGATTTTGAGGGTTGGGATTCGACTGAATCGTATGCACCGCGGATGATATTAGCAGGTTGTATATCATGTGGATCACGCCAAGTGGAGGGGAGTCATGTCTTAAGGCTATTACTTTGGTTGAGTTGCCTTTTCGAATGTATTGTTGTAGCCTACCATCTTGTACCAATTCCTCCAGGTGATCCTTCAATGCATAACAACTCTTAGTATCGTGGCCATGGTCCTTATGATACTCACACTGTCTATCTCATCTTCTTGTGTCAGGAGGTCCTACCATTTTGGACGGCCATTTGAAGAACGGAAGGTGTTGGATTTTGGTCAGGACCACACTGATTGGCTCCGTCAACTCCGTATATTTCTTATCAGCGCGCCTTGTGCACCTGCTATCGACTTGTAGCTGTTCATTTGCTCGGTGAGAGCATTGGTCGTTTGGTCAGCGAGAATCCCGTCTCTTTTCTTGTTTGGCCCGATGCCGTGGTTCAGGGCTCTGAGGTGGTACAGAATTTAACAGCTGAGCAATTTCAGTAGGAGTCGTCTTGTTGGTCACATTTACGGCTTTAATCCGCAAGGCATCATCCTCCACTTTACAGTATTCTTCAACTTTCTTCATCAAAGACCAGACTGTTTTGGCGGGCCGTCTGGTCAAAGAGCTGCGGAGAGCACTGTCGGGATGCAGCCCCATCTTAAAGGCGGTAATGGCCATGGAGTCGTTGCAAGCATCATCTACCAAATTAAAACATTCCCAATACCGCGCCGAATATACGCGAAGGGTTTCCCCCGGTTGAATCTGCATTGCCCAGAGGGAATCGGCTTGCTTTGGCTGGACCTCATTAGTGATAAACCTCGCCTTGAAGGATTTTTGGAGTTGGTGGAAGCTCTTGATCGAAGCCGGCACCAGTTTATAATACCACCTGACAGCTATTGGTCCCAAACTGCTCGAAAATATTTTGCACATGAGAGCCTTGTCGTCTGCATGCAGCGTCATGGCTTGCTTGTAATGGCGGATGTGATCGGTGAGGTCTAATTTACCGTCGTACAAGGTGAATGACGATGCTTTGAATTTCTTGGGTAGCATTGCCCTTACAATCCTTCGTACAAATGGATCGTGCTGGTATTTTTCGTCTGAACTGTTTCTTCGTCGCTTATGCCTTACACGTGGACTCTCTTCGGAGGAACTGGTGGTTTCGTGTCGTTCCTTCTTTTTGGGCTCCGGGGACAATGAATCGGAGTCGCTATCAGTGTCTTGTTGTCAGGCTCGAGGTCATCGACCACTGCCCTCAGAGGTCGTCCCGCCTCTAGGCGGACAACTTGTTTGGACTTTGCTACTTCCAAGGCCAAATCTTGACGGAGACGTTCGTTCTCAGCGATCATGTTCTCCAACCTCTGATCGTTTTGCTTAGCTTGTTCCATGATTGCTTGCATTGTCTCATGCTCTGAAGTCGAGGGTGAGGTGAAGTTCAAGGCGCGTCTTGTGGCGATAGTCTCTGATCCAAGCATGTTTGTCGGAGTGAGGTCGTCTCTCTGTGTGATTTCGTCAGTGACTATCGGAGGGTCTTCCGTTACGCTCGCCATGGATGTATTTGAGTATTCCCACAGACGGCGCCAATTGTGGGGAAGTGGTTGGAAATACTCTTCTGATCCTGGGAGACGCTCATGATCCTCAAATAGACACTTGAAAATAAATGAACACTCCGGTCGGGGGTGCCGGAATTAGCACTCTGACGGACAAGTCAGTCTCTACTCTCTCTAGGTTACTTGTGTTTTAAATTAAGCATACTAGTTCTCACATACCTTTCTTCGACTGTTGTTCCTTTATTTATACTCGTTTCTAGGGCCTCGGGGCCTGGTCCCCTTTTCGCTCACTATCCGCTTATTTATTCGGCCCACAGTTCAAGATTTACTCGGCCTATTTATTGTATTCGGCCTCCTGATCATGCAGGTTAGAGCCGAGTAATGTCTATCTTCTAGAGCATACGCTTCTGATTCTGCTATTTATTCGGCTCCTACACTAACCGTGTCAATTTTATTCCAACAGATACATTAAGCAAAATAATACCGTTAATGCCCAAGAAAACATCATTTTCTTTCCAAACTCATTCTCCAAGCATTATTCAATTATGACATCCTATTTTGATCAAAAGCCCCAAAAGTTAAACATAATTCATTTGTTTTCTTTAAAAATGCTCTTTTGATTGCAAACCGGTAAAAATTTCAAAACCGATCGAGTCGAAGTTTGTTCTTGTTCAAATTTAAAACATAGCACTTTCATAACCTTACAAACATATTCCAAGTTTACACTTTCGCAATTTGGGCATCAACTCTTTATTTTTCTCAAAATTTCTCTTTTAAGCAAATAAATTTGAATTTTTCAAAAATTCTAATTAAATTATATACAACTCTAAGCTCCATATAATCAAGTAAAAGTGCATAAAGAAGTGTAGGAAAAATCCCTACCTCAAGCTAGAAGAGGAAACAAGCCGGAAAAGAAACAGAAGAAATCTCACAGCCCCAAGCTACAGCAGCTCACTCACTGTAACAATGGCGCCGTCTACCATTATCGACGTATAAACTGCATGTAAGCCCAAAAATAAACCACCCCAGATTGCCTAAACTGAAATCGTTGGAGACAGGAATAGTGCAACCCTGGGAAACCACAACACTCCACCAGCGCCGAAGTGCTTACGGCATCGTAAAACCTCACCCACAAAACAAAATCAACAAAACCAACCAGGATAAAGAAACTGAACTGGACAAACATAGCTTCAGTGTATACCACCAAGCTTACTCTCTCTCCTAATACCATTCACATGGCATCGGAGTAAACCCATGCAACGTCACGTTTGAAACGCAAAGCCTCAAACAAGACCAGTTACTTACTGAAAAATGACATCCAATAGGCACCACACACCTTCGCTTCACCTACCATGTTACCTGAGCAAGGATCGCACCATCACACCAACAAACCCGCCAACAACGACCAAACCTCGACACAGGGCACCTCTGACCCATGGCGGTTTGACCATCGGAGGCTGACAGTTAATAGTCGCCGGCAAGAAAACCTGGGCTGAACACCTATACTCACCCGCCATGGTTGACCGAAGCTCAACATAACCATGGAGTCCAGATTGAAATGCACTTATGGTGTCTCTTTGAATAAGTTATTGTGCAGCTTCGGTGAGTGTATAACTCTGATAAAGGGAAGTTGTTGGAGCATTTCAATGGCAGATGAGAAGAGAAGTAGATGGGCTTAATGGGTAATCTTTTATGGCGAGAAGAAGATAGAGCTGAAATTCGAACAGAAGAAGAAGAAGTTGAGAGTGAGATATCCATCAAGAAGGGATGAGAAAGAGAGAGAAGACGATGACCAGACAAGTATTAGTGGGTTTTGTCTGAGCAATTGTAAAACAACTTTATATATATATATATATATATATTAGTTGGGCTTTTTAACTCAGGGGTTTTGATGGTGGAACACCGTGAGAAGCGCTTGGACTGGACAGCTTTTCAGTGGGCATTAATTTAAATACCCACGATTTATGGGCTGTTTTCTTGGGCCCACATGTTATTTAGTAAATTGGCTAAGGGCAAAATTCAATTTAATTCAACTCATTGCAACCTTCCCCACTTAAGGAATTTCGTCCCCAAAATTCGCCTTGATAAAAAGAATAATGGAATTTACTCTTAACAAAATCACTTGAGTCTTAAACGCTCAATAGCCATTTTCACATTGAGACATTCTTTCAATACCCCAAACACGTACTAAGCTCACTCTCAAGAATTTAACGCTTTCTTACCTTTCATTGTAAAAGACACCATAACCGAAATCGAAACTCTCAAACTCACTTTAATCATAGAGCTGTAAACACAACAATAACTGCTCAATGATAGTACTACTATTTCTTATCGCTTGAATCAAACAAGAATGATGAATGATCTAATCCAATCGGCCCTACAATCGTAATAACGTCTTATTCTAATTACATCTGCAAAATTATTTTACCAATATGAAGTAACAAATTTTCAGTAGGTTCAAAAACAAAATTTCTATACCCTCCATCCATGATTATCAAGATACATTGTTCCATAGAAGCCACCCCTCTAAAACCACTCGTACTAGAATTTCAACGAACAATTTATAATAGAAAGAAAAAAAAAAAAGTGATTCTTGCAACATATAAGGGGTTAATTAAAATCTATCAAACTTGCAATTGGAATACAACCGTACTCACAATCTCACTTGAACACGTCCAAACACACCTACAAAATTTGCTTACTCCACACAACTAACTCAACAGATCATAACAACAAAGAATCTCACTACTTTGAAGAGCACTCAGAAAAGTATTCAAATATTACACACCATTAATGATGACTCACCATAAACAATCTTTTCCATAGTCTAGTGCAATAATTTACTTAATATCCATCCAAAGTGATTATCTCAAGACTATTAACCAATGAGAGCACCCTCCTTTTAAAGACACAATTCAATGATATATTTTGTAATCGCAACCGTCACACGACAACTAACTCATTTCGATATTAAAATGAATTCATACGCGGTTACCCAATTGAATAAAACTATCACAAACAATGACTTCAAATATTTCATCCCATGAGAACCTCCATTTATCCCCTAGTACAATCATATTCTTCCCTAAATTATTCCAAAAACAAAATTCACAGATCACCTTAGCCTCAACTGTTTCACTTGAACAACAAGAAACACCAACCCTTATGAAACATAATGCAATCATGCCAAACACATTACTCGAAAATTCTCAGCCACAACTTCAATTGCCCAACCAAGAAATTTATGTATTATTTTTACCTATCTACTCTATTCCTTTCACTCAGCGAACTGACTAACAGTTTATGCAAACTTGTCTACATCCACCTACACAATTTCACTCCAACATAGAATTTACCCTACTCCATAACATATACAATGTACATCCTAATATCAAAATAACATTTCTATCACAATTCCCAAACATCGATAAAAAGGTCCGAATACTTCTCACGGACTTCAACCTCACGTTCCCAAGTCGCCTCCTCAACCCCGTGGTGTCTCCACAACATTTTCACCAAGGGACGAATACGAACAAAAGATACACAGACACATACAGACAAATACGGAGAAAACACACAGATACGTACATATACACAGACACATTTGGAGAATATGCCGTTACTGACAAGGAATATTCTGTCTATGGACGTCAGCGAGTATATGCCGTTACTATGATAGAATATTCCGTTAGCTGACGTCATCGCGTGTAAGCAAAACACGCAAAAAGGAAATAAAACACGAATGTAGGAATACGGGGTTTCGAACCCCCGACCTCGGGCTCAGCCTCTCCATTCTTAGATGCCGAACTAGACCACTTAACCAAGTCACTCTTGTGACAAAAATAGTCGAATAAATGTATATAATACATAAATATAAAATATATATTCATATATGCATATAACTTTCCTACTTCTCTCTCTTCCTTAGAAAACTGTGTTTGATACGCGGCCTTGCTTTTGCGCCAGTTGGCCAACAAAAGCAGACCTCCTCGATTTGTAAACTCATGCGGCCTTGCTTTTGCGTTAACTGGCCGATAAAAGCAGACCTTCTCGATTTGTAAACTCGTCTCGGCTCTCTCTCCCTCTTTGTCTTCTTCTCATCCGTTTTCTTCTTCTTCATTACTTTCTTTCGTCTACTTAATCACTCTCTTCTCCTTCTTCTTCCTCATTTCCCTTGAGAGAGACAGAACATCGAGACTGAGCGGAGGAGAAAAGCTACCCCAAAACTCAGTCTGTTCTCTGTTATTTCTCTGTGACTCATTTCTTTCTTTTTACACTTCTCACTACACATGGCCTCATCTCGTCCTCTCACTCTCTTTCCGGACCTCAATGATCCAAGCTCTCCTGGACCGAGTGTCCCTGCTCCTACTCTTCCTAACCTTCCTGGATCGAGTGCCTCTGCTCCTAACCTTCTTAACCTTCCTGAACAGAGTGCCCCTGTTCCTAGTCTTCTTAACTTTCCCATGATGTCAGTTGAGCAAATCATGGCCGTTCAATCTGACATTGTGGCCAACCACTTCACACTGAGATCCTGCATGGAGACAGTGACTGCGGTTACCAAATTGTCTCACCAGCTGCAGAATAGGACCAGTGAGGTACATCAGTTAAATGCCCAACTTTCTCTGCTCCAGGACATGTACAAAGATGCGCGAGCAAAGATTTGTGCACTGAAGGCGGAGAATAAAGAGTTGAAACAGAAGCCCACCGTCATGATCTGATTCGGAGCACCTTCGTACTTCGCCTTTGACAGCCAGCAGGGAGTCAACTCTCTCGGCGATCCTGTACGCACTGAGGCAGGGCTTTCAAGGGTCACCCAAGACGACAAAAAAAGGAAGAGCTCGGCGAGAGAGTCGAGTAAGTGAAGTCGGCGTGTGGCCGTTATCAAAAACAAGATCCCTCTTTTTTTCTTTTTTTTTGGTCTCCGCAATCGGGATGTCATCCCCTAACTTCAATAAAATCTTCTTTTTTTTTTTTTTTTTGGTGCACATCAATGGCGTAACTGGCATAACACTTTGAGCTTGAAAACAATTTTGTTTGACTAAATTTGAGGATGATGGAATTTTGAACTCTGAACTGGACATTGATTCCATACTGATCTGAATCAAATCATGGCTTAACGAAAGAAAAATGAAGCAAAACAATCCAAACACACTTATATACACTGACTGGTATTAATAAACAAAAACTGTGTAAATCAATATATTGGCAATAGAATTACAGGACAAGAAGGTACCTCTCACAACCAAAGGTGCTGGCACTAACTCTAGCGTGGTAACAGCATACACACACCCAGTAGGTCTCTGATCTACCTATTTCCCTCCTCCTACGCCGGAATCTCATCCGGTATTGGCATCTCGTGCCTCTTGGGCCTATTATGCCTACCACTGCCCCTTCCACGTCCTAACATCCTAATAAAGGTAACACTCGAGATTGGCACAGTCATAATTGTGCCGAAGCTAACTCACCCACGTCCTAAGGCAATGGACAACAGCTAATTCATTCCACATAAGCACATAGTCATATAAGCACATACAGATTTTCTTTCTAGATAATGATTGTCCCATGACATTGCTAGAGTTCCAATCAGAAATAGCAGTGATCAAGTGTTCTTCTGACTGGACTTCCAAGAACTCACAGACTCAATCAACATCTCAGAAATCAAATTCCATACCTATATAATCACATAAGCATGTTATCACATAGCACATCGTCATATAGATATCTCTATTAAGCGAGATAAACCCACTGTGGTACTAACCACTCCCCATGTACCCAAAGTATTTGAACCCGGTACGCTCTGATACCAAGTTGTAACTCCCTGAAAATTTGGGCAGGGTATATCTATTTATGCTACAAAACCCACCTAATAGACAAACGCATATATATAGCTAACTAATCCATACATCCATTTCCATTAAATCTCAAATGCCAAATACATGCTATTCACATCTCAATGCCCCAGTTCCAATCCTAAGTATACATTTTACAATAAGTATGAAATGGAAGCCAAACAGATAATAAGTGCCCTACAGGCTTACAAATTTATCCAAGAACATGCTTGGTTACCCAAAATGGAGTTTTAACTCAATGCAAATACAGCCCTGGGCGTACATTCAACAAATAACAATAAAACAAAAATGAAGCCTCAGCTCCGAGTCCTCCCAAGTCAATGCCTTGACAGAGGCATAGCACCTGTACCTGAAATGGTTTCCCTTATAGGGTGAGCTACAGCCCAGTAGAGATATACTACACAACATATGAACCATGACAAGACTAAAGAGGAGTATGCTCATGCCATGCTCATAATAAAACAATTTATCTTTCTTTTTATAAAGCATACAATGCTGAGATGCAACAACAGATATAAAACCATTTCCATTTTAGACCATATTTATTACATGAATACAGACTCTGTGAATCTCTAGGTGAGTGTCTGCAAGTAGGCCCTAATGTACTACCACTGTCATTTTTACCAGTAAACTGGAAGGCTCGACACCTAATCGCACGATTCTACACCCCCTACCCAGATTCACCAAGTATTCATCTTTTCGCAAACAAATACATTTCTCAAAAAAGATACATTTCCAATAAAATGAATGTAATGCAATGTCCAATGCAACAAATGAGGAAATGTGGTTCAATTTGCCTAAGTCTCATGCATTTCTACAATAATCATGGCTATCTTCCATCGATAGCCCAAAACAGATATTTTTAAATAGATATTTAAACAATTAAATTCTAGAAATTCTGATAAATACAATCTATTCCACATCTCATCAAATATGAACAACTACACTAGTTTTCATATCACAATCACGTCCAGTAACCTCTCAAGGTCCATTTCTAACCATGTCGGTTTTATTCCAACAAATACATTAAGCAAAATAATACCATTAATGCCCAAGAAAACATCATTTTTCTTTTCAAACTCATTCTCCAAGCATTATTCAACTATGACATCCTATTTTGATCAAAGCCCCAAAAGTTAAACATAATTCTTTTGTTTTCTTTAAAAATGCTCTTTTAGTTACAAACAGGTAAAAATTTCAAAACTGATTAAATCAAAGTCCGTTTTTGTTCAAATTTAAAACATAGCTCTTTCATAACCTTACAAACATATTCCAAGTTTACACTTTCGCAATTTGGGCATCAACTCTTTATTTTTCTCAAAAATTCCCTTTTAAGCAAATAAATCACGAATTTTTCAAAAATTCTAATTAAATTATATACAACTCTAAGCTCCATATAATCAAGTAAAAGTGCATAAAGAAGTGTAGGAAAAATCCCTACCTCAAGCTAAAAGAGGAAACAAGCTGGAAAAGAAGTAGAAGAAATCTCACAGCCCCAAGCTACAACAGCTCACTCACTGTAACAATGGCGCCGTCTACCATTATCGACGTATAAACTGCATGTAAGCCCAAAAATAAACCACCCCAGATCGCCTTAACCGAAATCGTTGGAGACAGGAATAGTGCAACCCTGGGAAACCACAACACTCCACCAGCGCCGAAGTGCTTACGGCATTGTAAAACCTCACCCACAAAACAAAATCAACAAAACTAGCCAGGACAAAGAAACTGAACTGGACAAACATAGCTTCGGTGTATACCACCAAGCTTACTCTCTCTCCTAATACCATTCACATGGCATCGGAGTAAACCCATGCAACTTCACGTCTGAAACGCAAAGCCTCAAACAAGACCAGTTACTTACCGAAAAATGACATCCAGTAGGCACCACACATCTCCGCTTTAGCTACTATGTCACACGAGCAAGGATCGCACTATCACACCAATAAACCCGCCAATAATGACCAAACCCCAACACAGGGCACCACTGACCCACGGCGATTTGACCATCGGGGGCTGACAATTAATAGTCGCCGGCGAGAAAGCCTGGGCTGAACACCTATACTCACCCGCCATGGCTGACCGAAGCTCAACATAACCATGGAGTCCAGATTGAAATGCACTTTCGGTGCCTCTTTGAATAAGTTATTGTGCAGCTTCGGTAAGTGTACAACCCTGATAAATGGAAGTTGTTGGAGCATTTCAATGGCAGATGAGAAGAGAAGTAGATAGGCTTAATGGGTAATCTTTTATGGCGAGAAGAAGATAGAGCTGAAATTCGAACAGAAGAAGAAGAATAAGTTGAGAATGAGATATCCATCAAAAAGGGATGAGAAAGAGAGAGAAGACGATGACCAGACAAGTATCAATGGGTTTTGTCTGAGCAGCTGTAAAGCAACTTTATATATATATATATATATATATATTAGTTGGGCTTTTTAACTCAGGGGTTTTGATGGTGGAACACCGTGAGAAGCGCTTGGGCTGGACAGCTTTTCAATGGGCATCAATTTAAATACCCACGGCTTATGGGCTGTTTTTTGGGCCCACATGTTATTCAGTAAATTGGCTAAGGGCAAAATTCAATTTAATTCAACTCGTTACAAAAAAATATATATATGTATTAACTATAGCGAAGTGGAGAGATTTCGAAGGTGGATTATAAATTTCAAAATTTAATCCACAGTTAACAGATAGAGCGGTACTGATTGATGTGAATTAGTGTGATTTTAACAGATTGAGCGGTATTTTGCACAGCTCTAAAAAAAGAGTGGTGTTGAAAAAAAAAATGATATGAAAAAAGAAGAAGAGGGTTGTTCAAATATAAATTTATGAACAAAAATAAATAGATAAATTATAAATATATCTTTTAAGATTTGTATAAAATACAAATTGTTCTTTGTAATTTTAAAAATTACATTCCGTCCGTTGAAATGTTTAATTTTATAACAAATAACTCATTTTATTAATAAATCATCAAATCAATCAACAGTTTTTTAATAATTTTATAAATATATTTTAATTAATAATTCATGTGTTTTTATTATTGTATAGAAAACAGTTGTAAATTTCATATTTTTAGTTAATTCAGTTAAATTAAAAATTCTGATAAAGAGATATTTGTAATTTTTCAAACCACAATAAATAATCCGTATTTTAAGCGAATCTAAATTATATAAATATACATTTTGTTTACCTGTTTATGTTGAACAATTACTTTCTATTCATAAAAGAGTGCTGCTATTAGCACCCTATCAACTATTTTGGACCCTCCATTTCTTTAGACCCCTATTTATAAATTCTAAAACTCTTAAATTTTTTTTTCTCTCTCTAAATAATACTAAAATTATCATTGTAAAAATATTCCACCTATTCAATTGAATGCACACCTCCACACCTCAAAAAACCTCTCTCCCAAAAACCCTAACAAAACCCACAAAGGTGATTACTACTTTCTCTCCACATACTTGTTCATGACTTCAGAAAATAAATGTAAGATTTTTGGCTGTTGATTTAAAATTCCTCTTTTGTAAGTTTTGCGATCTCCACGAGTTTTGGTTATTTGTTTCCAAACACATAAGAAATGTTCAGTTACCTGTTCCTAAACAAATGAACAATGTTTGGGCCTGTGTTCACGAATTTTGGTCATATATTCGGGTGTTCAATCCTGAAAAAATGACGAACAATTTTTATTATTTTTGCCATTTTTTTTTATAAAGAAACTTATCCTTACAAGGCCAATCTCTTCTGAACTAAGAACACCATCAAAGTTATGAACCTCCTCTGAGTTTTTTTTTATTATTGTACTTCTCTCATCTCATGGAGTTATGGTTGCCAGAAAAACTTCTACTCATTGTCACTTCTAGAGAAGTGTAGGTAATCAAATGGTTGCCACCGTTACAGCCGGAATATTACCGCCAAAGGGTTTTTAAGGTTTTGAGAGTGGGTAGGTTTTGAAGGTGGAATTTGGAAAAGATGGATGGAGGTGATGGAGATGGATGCTCTCAAAAACCCTAACTCATGATGTAGTAGGTGTGTGGGCTTAATTGTGAGATGGGGTGTTTCAAAACTGTTGAAATCTTTTTTGATAATTTCATTTGAGATTATTATTATAATAAAAAAAGCTAAAAATATGAGATCTAAAATAATTGATAGAGGTACTAATAGTATCACTCTTCATAAAATTGCAAGTAAGATGACAGACAATAAGGCAATAGTGATCTTAAAGAGCCTATGGAGCGATAATATGGCATCAGGATCCTCTAGAGTGGAGATCCTAGAGTGATCTCTAAAGTGAGGAGATCCAATGGTTGAAAATAAAACTAACCAAAACAACGTTGTTTTGGTTAGTAAGTTAGAAAAAAAAAAGATTTTAGAAAGAGAGAAATAGAGAGTGTGGGAATGGCAAGGAGAGGACAAGATGATGAGAACAAGGCAGGGGCATTCTTCATAGCGACTCTGGTGATGTAGTGTGTGTCTGTGTTCTTCGAAATACTGTTCAACAAGCGCACCGAGCACGTCCCCATACTTGCTAGGTTTTGCTTCTTCCAGTCTGCCAAATAGGTCATCTGCAATTGGGTCTCATGATCCACTATGCGTCAACACTTGCGTTTCTTTCCTCCATTCCTCTATTACCTTTACTTCAGGTCCTTCCCCAATTTCCTTCTTTCTTTCTCTACATGTTTGTGTTTTATATAATTTATGTGTATTATACTCACTCTCATATGTTTCCTACTCTGTTTTCAACTTTTGATTTGTTTTATTGATTTTTTTGATTGGTTTGTTGGTTGATGTATCTTGCTTTTCTTGGGGCAATTGGAGTTCAAGTAGAAGGAAGTATAAATCAACGAACTATATAAAAATTAATTTTGACCAAGAAATTTTAGAACAATGAACTTGTGGCTTTGTGACGCCTAGTCGAATAACACATCTTTTAGTATAGAGATTACTAATAGGTTCTAGGGAAATCGCTTCTAAAACCCCTTCTCTCTCTCTCTATATATATATATATATAATAAGGCACAAAGGTTTTTGAAAATGTGTGAAAATGTATGAGAGATACATTTGTATCAATGGCTGAGATCTTTCCTGATCAACATCTAACGGTTCTGTCTCTCAAACACTCTGCTTCTGTCTCTCAAACACTCCTCTCATTAGCCCAAGTGTATCAAACACTCCTCTTCTTTTGTCTCTCACAGGTCTGCCTCCCACCTACCCATTGATTTCAAATTTTAAACTCTTTATCTACCCATTTCTCTCTCAGCTTTTGCCTCTGCATTTCTCTCTGGTTTCATCAGAGCTTACTCCGACCTGCAGCTCGGTTCTCTCCGGCAGCTTGGTTCACTCCGATCGTCGTTCACTCCAGCAGCTCAGTTGCAAAATCAGAGCTCTGATCGACCACTCCTGTAAGCTTATTACAATATGAGTTTGGTGTGATTTTAGTTTTATGATTTGGGTTTGATGTCTTTGTTGGGGTGGGGCTTTTTTTAGATTGGTCTAATTTGGGTTTGATTTTAGTTTGGCCCTCATTCTAATCTGGGTTTGATATATTGGAATATTTGAGTTAGAATTTGGAATCATGTTGGTCTAATATATTCTGGGTTTGTATCTGCTATGAATTTGTATTCATAAGTTTGTGTTTGTGTTTGTGATATGGGTTTCTATATTCATCTGATATATGATATGAATTTGTATTCATCTGACTGATAGTTTATAGTTTATCTGAATTTGTATTCATTTATATTCATATGTGATATGTATTGGTCTAACTGATAGTCTATAGTTTTGGATTGAAATTATATATGAATTTGTCTATTGGTTTAACTGATATGTTTTGGATTGAAATTTTCATGTGAATTGAAATTGACAATATGAACTATATTTAGATTGTTAATTTAGATTGTTAATCTAAGAATAAATTTATGTGACCAAAAATAAAAAATAAAAACTAAACACCATATCAAAACTTCACCTAATGATGTAAAAGTTTTTTTTTTAAAGTTGTAGAACATGGTATTCATAATATGAATTTAATACGAAATGGACTTGATGTCCAACAACCTAACTTCCTTTATTGCTCTAAAAAATAAAATAAAGCCCAAAGTAATTGTTGCTCTAAACTGATAGCAACTGATATGGGTTTCTATATTCATTTCTATATGTTTTTCTATATTATGTTGGTCTAATATATTGGGTTTCTATATTGGAATCATGATGTTGGTCTAATATATTGACCTAACACTCTGGGTTTGTATCTGCTATGGAGTTTGTATTCATTTGTATTTATAAGTTTGTGTTTGTGTTTGTGATATGGGTTTCTATATTCATCTGATATGTGATATTCATTTGTATTCATTTGTATTCATCTGACTGATAGTTTATAGTTTATCTGAATTTGTATTCATTTATATTCATATGTGATATGTGTTGGTCTAACTCATAGTTTATAGTTTATACATATCTATTGGTCTAACTGATATGTTTTGGATTGAAATTTTCATGTGAATTGAAATTGACAATATGAACTATATTTAGATTGTTAATCTAAGAATAAATTTATGTGACCAAAAATAAAAAATAAAGACTAAACACCATATCAAAACTTCACCTAATGATGTAAAAGTTTTTTTTTTAAGTTCTAGAACATGGTATTCATAATACGAATTTAAAACGAAATGGACTTGATGTCCAGCAACCTAACTTCCTTTATTGCTCTAAAAAATAAAATAAAACCCAAAGTAATTGTTGCTCTAAACTGATAGCAACTGATATGGGTTTCTATATTCATTTCTATATGTTTGCTCTAAACTGATAGTATTTGTGTTTTCTATTTGGTTTCCTATTTTTGGCTGGACAAAAGAATAATTTTTCCTAGGTGATATTTTTATAAATTTAATTTTTTTTTTTCCTTTTAAACAAAGCCCAAAGTAATTTTTGCTATCAAGTTGTTACTTTCTTTGGTTGCTTTCTTTGTGCCACTTTTTTTTTTTTAATTACATAAACTCCATACATATGATAAACTCCATACTTTCAGCTTGATATGCTTTTGAGGCAAACAAATTGAAGCAACTTTTTGTAACTTTGGAGAAACCCATCACAGCATTTTAGTTTTATTACAAAGCTGCAGAAACCAACCAACCCAACAGATTTTACATATTTTCCCTTGAATACTTAAAACTTTCATCAAATTTTAGAGTTTAGTATCAATGGTGAAGAATAGTATCAATGGTAGAGTCGAATTTAAATTCATATATTATAAAGGGAAGGTTGAAATTAAGGGAATAACACACTTGGGAGTGACAGAGTGCACCAGATTTAATATATGAATTTCAAACAGGGGCATGTAGTATCAATGTGAAATTAAGGGAATAACACACTCTTCTTGAATAGTATCAATGGTGCACTCTGTCTATTCTATATTATAAAGGGAATAACACACTTGGGGGTGGTTTTGGGTTTAATTGCAATTCCACTCATCAGTATTGAGCAATTGAAAGATTTAATTGCTTCAAATTTAAATAACTGTCATGATTGATCTAATTGTTTCAGGCACATAGTGTGTGCCCACACTTCATGGAAATAAAAACTTCCCTCCAACAATTTTCGAAGGTAATTCCATCAAACAGTATGTATGGTTGTTTTTCCATTAGTAATTAAGAAAGTATTCAAGCTATTTCTTAGGATTAGTGGTTAATTATACCCACAAACAGGGGCACGTCAATTGATCCATTTTGCCTATTAAATTCCCAGAAGTTCTAACTTAACCCAAAGGTTTGCTTTGAATCAAATTGGTATAAAAAATAATAAATAAAAATTTATTAAACTTACAAGTATTTAACTTAACCCAAAAAAATGTATTTAACAGATGTAATATATTTGTTGTGTGATTCTAAAAAGAAAGAGATTGTTTTTTTTTTTTCATTTAATTTTTTTTTTGAATATCTAGAGTTCCTAATTAAAAGAAAAATTTGAAAGACATAGTGCATTTTAACATTTATGCATAATATGGCAAGAGAGTTTATGTTGTTTTTTTTTTTTTTTTGGCACCTTTTTAAGGGAGTATAATATTCTATATTGTATATGGCAAGAGAGTTTCTGGTTAATGTATATATGTGTGTATTACTTTAGTTGCCTTTATGAAATAATTATTCATTATTGCTTATAAAATGGCTTTGTTACATGGTGATTTTTATTTTTTTTTGGGCATAAATTTATGTTTCTACTTTCCATGGGTCTTGATTTTGGTTTTAATTCCATCTCTATAAAAGGAAAGATAGTTAACAAAGAGAAAAGTTCAAATTTAGACAATTATATTGTGCTCCGATTTTAATTTATCATTTAAATGTGATTGTTAAAAAAACATCAATTCTAAATGCTGGGACGACTCAGAAAATGTGAGTTTGATTATGGGTTTCATAAAGAATGTAGAGAGAGAGAGAGAGAGAGAGAGAGAGAGAGAGAGGGGAAGGGACTGTTTGTTTGGAGCTATTTAAAAAGAAAGTAAGGGTGATTTATTTAGTTGACCTTCCTGCAACAAAAAAATTAAATTGACACTCAAAAAAATTTATTTAACATTTTATTTGCTATGTAATATATTTATTTAGTTGTACCATTCAAATGTAATATATTTGCTGTGTGATTCTAATGTACAGATGATAAATATTTTTCATTTAATTTTTTTTTAATATCTAGAGTTCCTAATTAAAAGAAAATTTTAAAAGACTTGGCATTTTAATATTTATGTGTAATATTGCAAGAGAGTTTATATATATATATATATATATATTTTGTACCTTTTTAAGGGAGTACAGTATTCTATGTTGTATTTCAAAAAATTCTGGTGAATGTATATATGTGTGTATTAATTTAGTTGTCTTCATGAAAAAAAATTGTTAAACTTACAAGTATTTAACTTAACACAAGTATTTAACATAATCCATTTTGCTTTAAATCAAATTCACCAAGTATTTAACTTAATTCAAAAAAATGTATTTAACATTTTGTTATAAAAAAAATAAAAATAAAATTGTACCATTCAAATATAGTATATTTATTGTGTGATTCTAAAAAGAAATGGATTGTTTTTTTCATTTAATTTTTGAAAGACTTGGCATTTTAATAATTATGTGTAATATGACAAGAGAGTTTATTTTATTTTATTTTATTTTTTTTGCACCTTTTTAAAAGAGTATAATATTCTATGTTGTATTTCAAAAAATTCTGGTCAATGTATATGTGTGTATAGTTGCTTCATGAAATAATTATTAATTATTGCTTATAAAATGACTTTGTTATCTGGTGAATTTTTATTTATTTTTTTTGGCATAAATTTCTATTTGGACTTTCCAAGTCATAAATGGTGAACTTCAAAATATTTATGATTATAATGGGTCTTGATTTTGGTTTTAATTTCATCTCTATAAAATTAAAGTCAGTTAAGAAAGAGAAAAGTACAAATTTGGACAATTATTGTGCTCCGGTTTTAATTTGTCATTTTAATGTGATTGTTAAAAAACATTTATTCTAAATGCTAGGTTGACTCAGAAAATGTGAGTTTGATTATGGATTTCTCAAAGAATGTAGAGAGAGAGAGAGAGAGAGGGAGGTTATTTGGGACTTGGTTAGTGCTCTGTTATCAAAAAATGACACAAACTTCATAAATTTCAACATAATACGTATAAATTATAACTGCATTTTAATCTTAAAATTATTTACACCGTAGCTTTAGACACGGATATACACTAGTATATATATATATATATACAAAGTTCAGTAATAAAGTATATCTGTATGGTAAGGTAGCTTTGATTTGGTTCCTCCTCCAGAAAGTTTGTTATATGTTCTTAAATGGAGGGAATTTTGAATTCGTCTTTTTTTTTTCTTCAACTTACTAACCAAGACGATGTGGTTTTAGTTAATTTTATTTTCAATCATTGGATCTCCTCACTTTAGAAGAATATTCTAGGATCTCCATTCTAGAGAATCCTGACGCGATAATATGATGGGACCATTAGCGCGAGAATACGATTTCATCAGGGCAAAGAGATTGGGATAGATACAACTTGTCAGTTACCGAAAGTTTGTATTTTTTTTAATAATTAAATATCCAGATCAACCTACACAGATAATCTTAAAAGATTAATCTCGCCACTTACTTACGACAATCTCATTAAAATCTAGACAAACACGTATGAACACGCACCTTAAGTTTGTATTGAACACTAAAATTATACTTGAAAGCCATGTGACTCTATATTCCATACAATACCTGAATTAACATCTATTTTGACAAGTAAGTTAAAAATTAATTTATTAATTTATTAACTTTTTAAAATTATATCATCTTTCAAATTTTTTATATAATTAAAAAAAATAACTTTTAACATTTTTTCGAAAAAATAGACCGAAAAGATAAGTTGCAAGTCTTTTTTTTTGTTTATTAAAAAATTTATATCGAAACAATATGTTAGTGTACTAAAATTAAAATGTTTGGAGTATTTGATATGTAAATAAAATTAAGGATAAATTACATTGACACTCCTGAGATTTATGATTATTATAATTTCCCTTTTTACCTTTTGAAAATTACATTTCCCCTCTTAAAGTTTAAAGTTTCATTACAGATTCCCCCTCAGCAATTTAATTTTTTTAAATACCAATTTTGTCCTTACTGGGTAAATTACATTGACACCCCTCACATTTTAGAAATTACAATCCCTTCCTAAGGTTTAAAGTAGAATTACCAATTGCCTCCTCGGTTAGTATTAGTTGGAAAAAAAAATTAATTGAAAAAAAAATTAATTGGAAAAAAAATTAATTGAAAAAAAATTGTTAGTAAATTTTTAAAATTTTTGTTTAAAAACCAACGTAAACTCATTTTTGAATTTACGTTTTTTCTCAAATTTACAAACTGAGACAATCATTTATAAATCAAAAAAATTATCAAACAAGTTTTTATGACAGTTTTTTTAATTTTTGTAAATATAAATTGAAAACTGAAAACGAAATGGTTACTAAACAAGTCTCAAATGGTACACATGTCGTAAAATTAACAAATAATTAAATAAGTTACCAACGTAAGAAATGACTTATCAAAAGATTCTTAGATTATATATGGTTTGATTTTTAGATTTTTTTTTTAAAAATTAAAAATTAATTTGATTAAGAAATAAGAAATAAAAAATAATTATCATTTAAGGGTAAAAAATAATTATCATTTAACTTTTGGGTATGTTATATACATACGTATGGCGGTTTCAATTTAATTTGTAAAAAATTATTCCTAACCATTCGAAAGATAAAAATAATATAAAAATGATAATTATTTTTTATTTTTTATTTCTTAACCAAATTAAATTTTAATTTTTTAAAAAAAATTCTAAAAATCAAACCATACATAGCCTAAGAATTTTTTGATAAGTCATTTCTTACATTGGTAACTTATTTAATTATTTGTTAATTTTACGACATTTTTACCATCTGAAGCCTGTTTAGTAACCATTTCGTTTTCAGTTTTCAATTTATATTTACAAAAATTTTAAAAACTGTCATAAAAACTTGTTTAATAATTTTTTTGGTTTATAAATGATTGTCTCAATTTGTAAATTTGAAGAAAAAAATAAATTCAAAAAATGTGCTTACGTTGGTTTTTAAACAGAAATTTAAAAATTTTACTAACAATTTTTTTTTTCAATTAATTTTTTTTTCAATGAATTTTTTTTTCCAACTAATACTAACCGGGGGTAATTGGTAATGCTACTTTAAATCTTAGGGAGGAGATTGTAATTTTCAAAATGTGAGAGCTGTCAATGTAATTTACTCAGCGAGGGCAAAATTAAAAAAATTAAATTGCTAAGGAGGAATCTATAATAAAACTTTAAAGCTCAAAGGAGATGTAATTTTTTAAAAATGAGGAAATAAATGTAATAAACATAAACCTCCTCAGGGTGTCAGTGTAATTTACCCTAGAATTAATTACCCCACAACCAAACATAAGAGGAGAAAGGAAAGAGCTTCCTTCCAGAGAACCCCAATCGTGTTACCAACACACACAGACAATGGCAGCAACCTCATCACCGGCCACAATCAACACCGCCACCGCCACCGCCACTCCCTCCGGCCTCTCCGCCACCACCAACGCCTCCAAGAACCTTCGCGGTCTCAACAAACCCAAGTGCATCAAGTGCGGCAACGTCGCTCGATCCAGGTACTTCCAATTCAAATTCAAACCCTCGGGTTTTACTTTTTAAGCTTTTGATTTGCTTTTTGCATAATTAATTGAAACCGCTACGACTTAAACAAACCAATTGCTTATATGCAAGGGCCGGCCTCAACCCATTATTGTAAAAAGTTTTTATTTTTTTTAAAGGAATGAATTTTGTTCAGCTTGGATCAAAGGTTGTTGAGTTGAGTTTAGTTTGAATTTCTTCATTCATAATACTATGATTTTCCTAATAGTTAGTGGCGTTGTTAAAGAATGTGAGATTAAGGGCTGCTTGTAAAGAAAAATTGATCCCGTATCGGGCGGGTGTAGGGTGGTGACATGACAAGCAACTACTTGCCTCTACCATTCATGCTCAAGTATTCCTAACACTGGAATGTATATTTCATGCAGAAGTGCTCAAACCCTATTTCCATATACATCAATGTCGGTTTTTTATGACTAGAAAACCAACCCAAGGAAGGAAAAATGATTAAAAAAAAGGGATCATAGATAGCTTTCCAGGGCTAAAGCCTGTTGAAATTTCGTATCTTTGTATTAATTATCTGGTGAGGATATGCTGCAAGCCTGCAAATCGGGCTGAAATATTCTTTTTGTGATGTAAGTCATTTTCTCCAATTTTAAAACATCAATCTCCTTTCTATATTGTGCTTTAGTTTTAAGGGACGTTACGCACACACATGCACGCACACCCATGCATGAGCATAGACACATAGGTTGGTGGAGGTGGGAGGAGAAGAGGGTGAGCACGTGGAAGGAAAAGAGAGGAATACCCATAACAGACAATGTTCTTTTAGGCTAATCTCTAATGTTAGAGCTAGTTGGGGTTGCACTTGGTGCACAGGGGGTGACTTTAATGTGGTAAGATTTCTTTATGAGACGCTCGGGCATATAATTATGGTGTTGTGAGCTGTTACTAATCCTTGCTCATCACAAAATCAACTTTAGGAAACATTATTCTGAGTTTCCTTGTGTAGTCCTGCATGTGTTTGGTACCGGAGCTTGTAGGAGAGTATTTTCATACACTTGCCTTGTAGTTTGATCAGCTTTAAAAAAAAAAAAAAAAATTATATTTAAACCCCGTTTATAGAATTTTCTTCTCATGGCACAGATAAAATCTTTTGCAGTGATTGGTGGGTCGCCAACTCCCTCAATCTTTTTTTGATAGATAAAAGTATGTATTAAAGGCGCCTAAGAGGGGTTGTAAGTTAACCTCCATATGCTACCAGTATACAAAGTGAAGACAAAAAGCGTTTTCCACAAAATTAAGCTCTCCTATGCAATCTGCAAAAGAAGATTAACAAAGCACTCTTTTGAGCCAAAAATGAAATATCCGAAGTGAAGATCTTTTCATCTTATATATATATATATATTATTTATTTTTGTATCGTCACAAGTGTGTCAATCCATATCCTTAACTAGTTTGAAATTATCAACTCCTTGTAATTAAATTTGATGTTATATTATTAGATGGACCGTACCAAAGACATATATGGTAATTACTAGATAATTTTTAACATACAGTGAAGAAATTAAGATCTGGATATAATGTGGTATCTGTTGAACTGCTCACAAACTTGAACTAGTTCAAGCCTAAATGTCTTGATGCTTGAGATGACTGGGACAGCTGGGGTTAGTTTTAAACTAGACTTCTAAAATTTGTTTATAGTCCCAGGAACTGTCACCTAAAATGGTATTCAATGATGTTGGAATATATGATGACTTATATTGTTTTTGGTAGCAGAAGACAGTGGTTATGTACTGAAGATTGTGTCATGATGCGAGTTACCATTCATGGATTGTATATTGGGGATTGTTGAGAGCATATTTTACTATATATTTACTGCATTTATGCATTCTGGATCACAGCATTAAATATTGGTTATGTCGTACATAGATATTTGGGAAATGCTATTTGACTTGCATGAAAATGGTATCTTTATTCCTTCAAGACTAATTGATGAGTTGAATTAACTGTGCAGGTGCCCATTCCAGTCATGCAAGAGTTGCTGCGCAAAGGCTCAAAATCCATGTCACATACATGGTATGCAAACATTTTGGTGCTTAGGTTGTGGTGATGAATGTGCGAGTTTACTGTATGTGTGTTTTTTGCATGGATGTTCAGATGTTAATCTAAGTTGCAGTACTTGTATGCATGTGCTAGGGCTGTACAAGAAATCCAGTCGTCTGGTAAACCGGTCTGGACCGAACCGAACTGTGTGGTTTGGTCCAGTTTTGTGCAATACTGGTCCAGTTCCGGTTTGATAAAAGTGAGGAACTGTTTGTACAGTTCAATTAATGGATTATCCTGGAAAGCCCAGCCCGGCCCTCGCGCCTGCACACACACACACATGTTATATTACTGTGCTAGGTAGTAGTTGGTGCCTTCTCGTTATCTGTTTCCAAATTCCAAAGGCAGAGCGTTTCTTCATAACCCTCTCTTACAACTCTCCCCATCTCCTTTGTAAATCTCCTCCAGAATTCATTCAAAAAAATAAAAAAAGCTCCCCCAGACTCCATTCATAGACATTAGCCATGGCTTTTCAATGTTCTTTTGTCTTCCTTGATGGTCTCTGTCTCTTCATCTCTTACACGATCTAGCCACCACCGACGACTCTATCTCACCCACTCATACCTCCACCAACTTCTATACTCTGATTGGTAAGCAAGTTTTTGTATTTCTTCAACTTTTTAATTAGGGTTCTTTAGTGTCCCTTTCGGATTTTGGTAGGATCTTTTCTACTTTGACTTTCTTTGTAAATAAAAAGAGAATTTGTGACATTCACAACAATAAATTTGATTCAAAATAGTTGTTTTTGATTTAGGGTTTTTATGTTTTTGATTTTGCTGGTTTTTATGTTTTATAAATTAGGAAAGTTCTAGAACCATGAACTGAACCAGAACCAGGCCGAACCAGGCCGGTTTTTTGGTTTGGTTCTGGTCCGGTTCTATGGATTTCAATAGTCTAGTGTGGTTCTCAAAATGCTAGAACCGTTAGATACGGTTTGGGTCCTGGATTTCATCAAAACTGAACAAATCCAAACCATGTGCACCCCTAGTATGTGTCTTGCATGGATGGTTGAACTGTGCTCATAATCTAAGTTGCAGTAATTGTTAATTATCTTTACAAAGCACTACTTATCCTGTTCAAAGTGTCTAGTTGGTTAAAAGTACCTGGCCTTGCGACCTCTTGTTCCCTCTGTCAGGAGATTTATTTCATGAAGGATTAATTGGAGGATCTAAAACTAGAGCTGAGGATGATGGCTACTTGATGGCACATGGGTGATCTATTATTTCTGAGGCCGGTAATAGGCCTTCATACAACCTATTGAACCATCGGTGTCCATCAATGTTTTGCTCCCCTTCAATAGACTTCTCCTCCTCCCCTCCACCACAAAAAAAGTAACCCATTGAGTAGGAGAAGAAAATAAGATTCTTTTTGGCAAGATGGAGACACCTCTTCCTCAATATTGATCGTCCCTGAAGAGAGATGTATGAGAAGGTACTCAGTTTCCTACAAAGTGACATCCACACTAACATATACCTTGTGAGATTGAGGTTCATAATACTTATATCTCTTCTGGTGGTATGACAACTAATTAAGACACCACAAAGCCTTGGGATCAAGTTTTCCACAGGGAAGCCCTGAGAGGAGAGAGAGCCCCTAGAAGAAACTGTAGAGGAATCTTAAATGACATACGGTTAATGAGATAGGTTGCAGTAAGAACAACATCGCCCTAATAGCCTTTAGGGACATTCATAGTAAATGTTGAGAGAGCAAGCAAATTGAAGATGATGATTTTTGCGCTTAACAATTCCATTTTGCTTAGGAGTGTCCACACAACTTGTCTGATAAATAATGCAATGCTCATTGGGATTGGCATGAAACCATCCACTAAACTCACCTTCTTAGCTTTATCAACCAATCTACTCAAAACATCAACCATTTTAGTAAACAAAAAGGGATATCCCCTTGTCTAAGACCACCCCTGGCCCTAGTATCTTTGAAACTAGCACCCATTTGCCATTAACTACAACCACTAGGTTAAGAAGAAAGACAACCATGGATCCAATTCCTCCACTTATCTCCAAATCATTTCTTTTAGACAAATTTAAAAGAGAGAATCCAAAATTAGGGTCCTCTCCCTTATTTTCTTGTTTTTATATTCTAATGCAGTTCAAAGCTTAAAAATACCCTTAAAAACTAATGCACCGAGATGACTAACACCTAAAAGTAACATACACAACATTCACTATTGAAGGTTGATGGGCTTTTCTTGTTGAAAGCAACTTGTCGGTTTCTAAAGAAGCAGGGCATTAGAATCCGTGGAGGGTTGCTATCTCATTGCATTAGTCAATTTGTAAAGTTTCCATTTAGGAGTGAGTATTAAGAGAGTTTGTAGTCTACCTCCAACATAAGACTGGTTTAGAGATTGCAGTTATTTGGTTTTTTTTTTTTTATGCAGTTCTTTTACAAGCATGACACTTTTGGGTTGTGATTGCAGTGTTGAAAGCCAATGCAACTTTTCCAGACAAGACACCATCTTCTAGCTCTTCTTTGTTTGATCAGCAGTCAAATGAGGCATCTCCCTCTGGGTATGTTGTGATCATCAGAGATCTCAGATGACATCTAATTTTACGTATGGCATTTGGAGTTTTACGAGCATGAAAATTGTTTTTCTAAACACCAGAATTGCTTTTCTACCATTGGCTCATGTCTGATGGTGAGAGCTTTCTGAAAATGTGGAAAATGTGATTTTGTTGCTATTGCATCGATATTTTTGTTATGTTAGTAATTGTAATTGTTTAGGAAGTCAATGAAGGGAATGTGTTTATTCACAATTGACCAGGAATGAGTGCGTTGGAAAAATCCCTGAAGTTGACCCTTAAAGGAGAGAGACTCGTTATTGAAATTTTGTTTTATTTCTGTTCTGAATTTCCAACCTTTTTCACTTTGATTTTTAAATTTTTTTATCAGCAACAAAAGAAGAATATCATTAAAATAGAAAACAGACAGTACAAAGACAAAAAGGAGGAGTAGGTAGGTAGGTGTGCTCTAGAGATGGAAAGGAAAAAAAGAACAACAATATTACAACTGACAACTAGCCCTCCAACCATCTATGTTATTGTTTTAATGCTTCTGTCATTTCTTTTAATCATTTCCTAGTAAACTGACATGTTTAACTCGAGTAGACATAAGTTTCAGTTGGTTAGACTGCAAGTGTAGTGCTTAGAAGCAAATTTCAATATTCATCCTTCATCACAGTGTTGTTTGTTTCTAAATATTTATTGGGCTTTGTTACAGGAACTCACATAGATTTACTTCCCTTCGGCAACTCTCTAACAATTTTGCCCAATTCAATAATTTGCAAAGCCCACTTCGTTCAAGGAAGCCAATTACCAGAAAGGTATGCCGTGAACACACAATTTGTTCTCATCTCTTATGTAATATTGTGGTTTAAGAGTGCTTATTCTGATCGGGAAGTATTATCAGGAAGCTGCGGTTATAAATGCGTGGAGGTTTCTGAAGTTGAAGGAATACAAAGAGGGAAACATCGAAGCAGAAAACGAAGCTTTCGACCGATACATGCAAAACGTTAGTTTACTGGAGGAGGTGCTTGCTGTGAAATCTACACCGAAAGGGCCTACCAATTGTGGGTCCCCCATCTCGAACCCTAACCCTAATTTTGTCGAAGATGGCACTGGAATGGTAGCAGCAGCGACAAAATTAAAGCTAAGATCAAACCCATATAGGACTGAAAATCTTAGAAAGAGATTACAAGACGTCGTTGATCGGGGACTACAGAAGCTTCGGAAAATCAACTTAAACAATGGCAGCATTGACCCCAACAAGCAAGAAAAGGGAAAACCTAAGCCAGGTGAGAGGCCTTCAGCTTTTAGTGATCTTCTTGATAAGTTGAATAAAGCTCGGAATGAGGAAGATTTGAAATCTTGCTTGGAGATGAAATCTCAGCTCTTTGATCGGTATAGAAGGACAAGTCAAATGGAAACTGATGGTAGTACCGAGGTATCTAAGGAGGAGACGGCCAAAAATGACTTTTCACTCAGAATACAATCGGATTATTCTCTGCCAAAATGGTTTAGCACGGCTAATATAGATCAGGATGCTCTCAATCGTGTTGATGTGCATTTCTCTTCTCTTGAGGGAATAGAGACTCTATAATTCGAAATTAATGTAGATACAGGATCAGTTTTTGTAGCCATGTTCTAGTTGTCCAAATTAATGTAGTGGCCGGTATATCCATGTTGAAAGATCGAACACTTTTTATATGGAAAGTTCCTTAAAACAATGACATGTTCAGTTTTTTTAGGTCTTGAAGCAAGGTAACATTCTGGAGGTAATTTAATTAGGGATTTTTACGGACCAGTCCTATTTTTAACGGTTATTACCCAACAGGTATTTAATGGAGACTCTTTTACCTATAGGTCCTGAACATTTTTTGTTTATTTTGTTTTTGCCTTCATGTTTTTATACTCAGATCTGGAGATAAAAAAAAAAAAAAAAAAAAAAAAGCTCTCTCTCTCTTTCTTTGCACATTTCTCTACCAATGACCATCTCTATCTCCACCGTTGCTGACCACTGTTGCCTCCACTATCGTCATTGTCGGTGGCTTCAACTGGCATCTTCTTCCACTTTCACTATTGTTTCCTCCGCCACTGACGTCTTTGCTTCCACCGTCATCGACGTCTTCGCCTCCACCTCCACTGTCGTTGCCAACCATTGCCGCCTCTACTTCCACAGTTGTTGTCGCCTCCACCTTTAGATCTAGGATCTAGGCTCTTACTGCCGGGTCTTCTCTCTCTCTCTCTCTCTCTCTCTCTCTCTCTGTATATTGGGGAAGATTTTAGTGATAAATATGTTTAAATCAGAGATAAATTTATCACTATTGAATTTTTGTAAATTTGTTTTTGTGAATTAGTAAGTGTGTATGTACATGAGTATGAAATTTATCACTGATAACATTTTATCAGTGATAAATTTATCATTGCTAAATTATTGTGAATTAGTAAAGTGTGTGGATGTGTTTTTTTGAATTAGTGAGTGTGTATGTATGTGAGTATGAGAGTGAGAAAGAACAAGTAATTTAAGTGGTTTGGTAAATATTGATAACATTTATCAGTGTTTATGTGTTTCTCACAAAGACGGTGGCCGGATGTTAGCTTGCAGTGTTGAGTCTAGGGGTAAAAATGAAAAACACTTTGATTTTTTTGGATAAGACACCGGTCCCGGTCTGTAACTCTCCTATTTAATTAATATATGCTCGTTTGGGCCGCGGTTTAGGTAGGCTTTTATTGAGTTATTTATTTTTTTTGGCAGAATGACAAATTTCATCAATTTTTGTACATGATTTTATTAGAATAGAGTCTGAAATCGTGGTTGATCAGGTTTGCCTGATTTGCCATTGCTCGACTTGCCAATTTATGTTCAGTACTAAGTTTGGATTTAAAATTTGACAAGAGAAAGAAATAAAAAGAAATTACATTTCTTATAAGTAACCAAAAAAGAAAATTGAATTTTCTGAGGAATGCCTGTTTGTTTTCTTTTTCTTTTTTTTTTCTTTTTTCTTTCCAGTCTTTAGCTTTCACTTCATTTTCTTTTTCATTTCTCTTTCACTTTTTTTAAAATTTTTTTTTCTAAATTGGACTTTCAATGGGAAATTCAAGGGCTTCAAAATTGTAAGCCTGCTTTGGGCAGGGCCTCTTTAGGCCAAGAAAAAGACTTCCAAGCACAGATGTACTATGCAATACATAATGCTTCCCAAGAAATCCTCATTGGCTACATGGAAAAGCAAAAAAGCTAGCTGGATAGAATTAGAATACATGAAATACATATTTGTTATGAGATTTATTTGAAGCGTGAATTAATTTCAATTATACTGTGTACTTTCTGTATTTTATTCCCATGCATAGCATTTCAACATTTCTATTTTAATAGATATTATGGTTGTGTTTGGAACTTCGGTTCATGGAGGAAGAGGAAATGCGAATGGAAAAATAAAAAGAACGGAGAAAATACTTCATTCGTTTTTTTCTTTTATTCGCCTTACCCTCCAATCCTTCCACAACTTCAAGATTTGAATATAGCCTATAACTTTACACACTGAAAATTGTATATCCTTATCATGATTTGTCTCCATTCTCTCTATCTCTTACATCAAATTACTTCTCTATCACACGATGAGTTTATAAACTTAACCGTATAATAGAGAAGTGATTTGATACGAAAGAGATAAAAATAAAAAATCTAGTCTCATACCTTATTTTCCTAAGAGTTTCCTCCATTAATATATTATTCATTAAAATCATAACTCAGGGTTGGTAGTATATTGTCAAGTGGAAGCAGAATCTTTCCAATTGATTAGCATAATAAACCCCCAAAATAGAGTCTTAACAAATGGGACAACCAAAGACAAACACTTGTGAAAAAAACACTGAAATCATATTGTCTCCTCGAATTGAATCCCAAGTGTTACAAGCCATGTGAAGTGAAAAAATTGGCACAGATGACAACCAAACAGGTCACTTGCACATTATTTAACTTTGAATCAAAGTCACATTAGTTCAGATGGATTGGTGGGTTGCCTTCACACAAAGAGAATCCTGTATGGTTTGTGTTGTGTTCTAAAGCCAACACATACACCATTATGACAAAGAAATTCCATCTAAAAAACCATTTTGGCTTTGTGGATTTTCTTAATGGGACAGTGCTTTTTCTTGCTTTATTCTTCATATATACCTCTCAACACAACCAACTTTCTTGGTGGATATCTATCTTTGTAGGCCATTTTCCCTAAAAACAAGGTTGTCAATACTTTGCTCAATTTTTATGGCTCTGCTACCCATCTCCTCTCAACATCACCTTTTCAATGAAGGGCCTTTTTGTATTATTATTATTATCAACGTTATTATCATGGGAAGGGGTCTCAACCTCTTGATCTCAATCATGATTCTTCCTAGCCAACTTCATCTATTCATTATAGGTTACATTATTGACCCACCAAAATTTTTAGGTGATGGGAATCTAACATCAGAGGCAAAGATAATTGCCAAAGTATGATTTTGATATCGACCATGTGGATCCCTTGTTTGAGGAAAAAAAATTATGAACCGCCCGTGAGTGAGATGGATTTATTTTTATTTTTTTCTTTACTTGTATAAGCAACCAAAATTTTCTAGCAAAAATGTGTTTTCTAAGACAAAAATACCCTTTGTGCTTTAAATAAAAGAAACTACCATGTAGAGACAGATTATCATTATGTTGATTTTCAAATATCTTGCGATACTTATTAAATAAAGACAGAACATAAGACAAATTAGAAAAAGAGAAACTAATTACTAATAAGTGAAAACTGTGCTCAATTTCATACCTTTAGATTTCTAGAGGGATGTTTGGGGTCGAGCTCTAATTTAACTCACTAATTGACTAACATTCTACCGAGTGCTTAAAAAAATAAAAAATAAAAAATAAAAAGAAAAAAAAGAAAACCATGTCTACCTTGCACTTTTTTACAATTATTTTTCTAAATTTTTTATTTTTCTGATATTTTTCATTAAACAAACACTTAAAAAGAGAAAACATCACATGGTAATAGTGATTTCCAAACCCACTAAATAGAAAGCAGCATACAATATGTCCACATGTGATAGCCATCAAGAAAAGCTTAATTAATTAAATTGGAAGAAAGCATCATCTCTGTGACATCTGTTATTCCTTCTTCTTCTTCTTCTTTTTTTAAAAAAAAAAATAATTTTAAAATAATTTCTTTCATGTGTATGCGCAGTGAAGAATCATGGGTTCTCTATAATTGAGCACTAGTGCTTTGAAAATGGTTAATTTGATGCCATTTCTAGTGCCATTGCTTGATGCTTTAATTTTGTACTGTTATGGTAAAGTTTTTCACAAGGTGTCATAGTGTACCTAGTCGAGTGCCACCACATAGACCCACATGTTTCTCCACTCCAATGTAAGAACCAGTAAAAGTATAGTAGTAATGAGGATGTAACAATAATGATACATGCACAAAAAAAATTATAAAAATAAAAAAAATAAAGGAATTAATCACTTCCCTCTTCCTTTTGTACATTATTGTTGGTTCACGCCTATTTAAAGTAATTCAAAAAACAGTACAAAAGGTTGAGTTCTTTTTATTTGAGTTTAAAGAAGGATTTGAATGACCAAGTGAGACTAGAAGTTAGGATAATTACAATTTAATCTAATATATGTGTACGGTATTTTTGCATGTGTATTTTTTTTATAGAACAACTTCTCCCCAGTTTTAAAAAATCAGACTGTTCCACACACAGAGATCATGACACATCATATGGCCTCATTTGTGAATATGTTATTTTAGTATTCTTTTAATTTTTTGGCTAAAATATGAGGTAAAAAAAAATTAATATGTTTGCAATGATTTTTTAGTTTTTTACGAAAACTATGCAAAAAGTAGAGAAAAAATTGAATCTTTGATTTTTTTTGTATAATTTGTTAGTTTTTTAATTTTTTTAGTGACTTTTGAACTTTTAGACTAAGAAGTGATATTTTCAAATGAGTACAAGTTTAAAGCATTGCACAAAAACGACATCGTTTGAGTTTTATGAGTTAATTATAAATTTGATGTGGGTTGAACAATGAAATGAGCAATACCCGAGGAGACGTAACCACTTTACATGTTGGATGGTTTTGTTTTTTTGCTTAAATTGAAGAGAAGTCACTAACTTTGTTTTGGTCAAATTTCTCAATATATTTTTATTTGTCTGAGTAAAATTAAAATATCAATTCTTAATGACGTATGAAGGTAGGTGGAGTCGGCAATAAGCGTATGAATGACTTCAAATATTGCACCGCCAAATTAATTAGAACATTATGCATAAGCAAGCTACATGTTTATTTTATTTATTTTTAATCTCTCTTTTCTATCGGGTTGTTGTTTAATCTAGTCCTCATCGTGTTTGTGGTGAAAGTGATGTTAAAAAAGAGAGAAGATATTTTAGGATTGTTAGGCAACCTGAGGAGATTATTATAATAGAAAATGAAGGATATTAATGCATCACACATCACATGCCCTCAACAGCTAGAATATTTGTAAAATTTAGACATATATTCCAAATTTCCACTTGTAGTGGTTTAAATTATCCCTAATAAGTTTAAGAAAAACAATTTGATTAACGCATGCTTCACAAACACAGCTCGCATATTATATATATACATATATATATGCTAATAATAGTATTGAGTGATTAGGTTAAGGAAAGTAGGTGAAATTTCGTTTTGAAATAATTAATAACGAGTTATTTCATATCGATCACATTAACAATAATAATTGTTTCATTACAAATGACAATTTACAAAGAAAATAATAAATATTGTGGTTGATAAAATCCAAGCAATGGGTTTGTTTTCATATATTTTTGACTGATTCTCAAATGGGCTATCTTAATGAATTGATAAATATATTGAGAGCAATGGTCAGAGATGGATATCTGATTTTAACTTTTGCTAAATATTCAAACTCTGGACCTCCTTCATGATAAACTTCCCCCCCCCCCCCCCCCCCCCTCTCTCTCTCTACATGTATAAAAATGATATATATATACGCATAACAAACAAGAAAATGTTATACTAAGAAGACAAACCATGTTCTGTGTGAAAGACCACTTTTTCAGTGTAAAGCAATGTACAATTAATAATTGTGTAAAGAGTACCAAGCTTCTGCTAAAATTAGCGGACAATCTACCTATACACAGGGACGGACGCATGATTCTAATATTGGGGGACGAGTGTATATGCAATTAAAAAATTTGTAATGAGCATGTGATATACAATATCAATTTCTACCTAAATATCACAAAAATATATAATTAGATGTTTTCATTCATCATATATAATTACAAAATATTATCAAAATACAATTGGATATGTTCTAATAAATCCATATTAATTTTCAAAAAAGCAACTATTTGCTTTACATATCTACTTAGGCATCTAAAGTTGTGCTTGACGTTCTTTTATAATATAAAAAGCATTTATGATGGAATCTACATCAAAATCTCGAGTAATGTCTTTGTTAACATATGTTAACAAGTAGCTAGAAAGAAAATCATCATCCATCCTGTTACGCAATCTAGTCTTTACAATTTTCATGGCTAAAAATGCACATTCTGTTGTCGCCGTAGAAATTGAAGAAAATGCACCCTTGACCACGAATATTTTGTACGTTCTGCGAGTTCTTATCCAGCTTTCATATCATTTACAGAGAGAGAGAGAGAGAGAGTAAAGTGGAGAAGCGGGCTTAAAGTGGAGAAGAGGGCTTAAACAATTAGGTTAATAAGAATTTGGAGACATTTTCAAGCGTGGGGCAGGTTACACGTGTGTAGCATTTTTATTTTTTTTATTTAGTTATAACCAAACAATTAAAAAATTTGGGCCCTAATCAAACAAAAAAGACTCTAACATATTAACAAATAAATTCTCAATTATTTTAACATCACTAAATTTAAAATAAAAAGTAATTATACTTAAAAAAAATTATTATTAATTTAAAAATATTTGTAATTTTAATACTATATCTAGGGGGTTTTTTCAAAACTTTAGGGGGGCGGTCGCCCTTGCCAGCCCCCCCTCGGTCCATCCCTGCCTGTACATGCATATATGAAAGAAATAAAATTTTTATTTTTTATCTAGCAATAAAAAAAAAATGAACATTATATGCATGCATGTGTATATGCAGGAGGAAGAGGTTTGAGCATGGTACAAATTTAAGGACTGTGGAAACTGAACCAAGGAAGAGATAAGCTTGTTAATATCTGTTACTAGTGCTTCAGTCTACAAGTGCTCCATCCATTAGCAAGCAAGTGCTCCACTTCATTAGTGCAGCAAGCAAGTGCTCCACAAGAAGCAAGTGCTCCATTTAGACCTAATGCTCCATTAAGTTAGTGCTCCATTTAGGTTAATTTAATTCCTCCATTGTATCTCATTCTCCCTATAAAAGAGAGTTCATTCTCTCCATTGTAAACACACAATATACACAATTATACAGAGCATTCAGTCTCTTTCTCTTCTCTCTATAACTCTCACATGGTATCAGAGCCCAGTAATACAATTCTGGCATTCTTCACTTTGGTGTTTTAGTCCCGTGACTACACCAAACAGCTCGGAATCTCCTTACGATTCCAACGGCACCAAGCCCGTCACCAGAAACGCTTCCACGCGCCTCCACGCGCCGCTTCTTTGCTCGGCGCGTCGCTGCTTCCGTTTCCACGCTCACACGCGCCTTCACGCGCCTTCCACCCAGCTGGTTCGTGCGCCGCGCATGCTACCGTGCACCCGCGTGCGCCAGTCTGCTACCGTGAGCCTCGCGTGCGCCGTTCCGCTATTGTGCACCCGCGTGCGCCGTTCTGCTCCTGTGCGCCGCACGGCCTTCCTGCTAACGTGCGCCGCACGCTCTTCCTGCTAACGTGCGCCGCTGACATCATTTTTTCTCCTGCTGACATCATCACTGCACAGCCCACCTTTCCTAGCTAATTTCGACCTTCCGGACTCATTGGTACACTCTGTTTTACCTAATTTTGCTCCTACAGGTCTCTTCCTATCAATTTAGCTATACTCAACTATTATAATGGATCGTCATGATGCCTCCCATCCCATTTCCGTTATTTTAAATGGTTCCAACTATGTCCTATGGGCCCAAGCCATGTCTTCCTTCCTCAAAGGAAAGAAGCTCTGGCGAATTATTACCGGGGATGTGACTCAACCAATAAAAGACACTGCTGCAACAACTGCTACTACTGCTACTGCTACATATGAAGACCGACTTGAGGAATGGGACAGCAAGAATTACCAAATCATTACCTGGTTTCGCAATACTTCTGTTACCTCTATCAGTCTTCAGTTTGGTCGCTTTCAGCTTGACTCAGTCACTTCTCCTGCAAAAGACATCTGGGATTTTTTGAAAGAAAGATATCAGACTACTGGTCTAGCTCATCAATATCAACTTCAGAGCCAACTTCACCGCATGCGCCAAGAATCCACTCAGTCCATTAATGACTTTTTATCTCAAATGTACTCTGTTTGGGATCAGCTTGCTCTTTCCGAGCCGACTTGGCCTCACCGAGAAGATGCTGTCTTATTTACTGCCCATCGTAATCAGCAAAGGTTAGTGCACTTTCTCATGGCTCTCACTCCATCTTTTGAGCCTGTACGTGCCTCTCTTCTTCATCGCCATCCTTTGCCCACTTTGGAACAAGCCATTTCTGAGCTGCTATCAGAGGAGACTCGTCTTGGCACTCTCCAAACTCATCATGTGGATTCTGTTCTTGCCACTCCCCCATACCGGCCATCCTTTACCCAGCGGACCACTGCCTGCCTCTATTGTCAGAATCGGGGCCTTCCTTCACACATCTCCTGGTCAATTGCCCTGTCAGAACCTGCCGATACTGCAACAAACTTAGTCCTGGTCATCTGCAACAGGATTGTTTTCGTAATCCATCCCGCTCCTCCTCCAACAACCACTCTTCTCGCGGTGGTTCTTCCCGGGGAAGCTTTCATCGCTCCGGACATCAGTCTCATTCCGGGAATCAGTCTCATCACACTGCTGTTGCTGTCTCTACTGCTGCCTCTGAGGGTTTTTCTGAGTCTCCTGCTCCATCTACCCCTCTCTTTTCTCCAACGGATGAAGAGGCCATGTTCAAACACCTTCTCTCCCAGTCCGGTACTCCTCCTCCTCCTACTGCTTTGTCTGTGATTCCAGGTAACTCTTCTTGGTATTTTGACTTTGCCTGTTGTAATCATATGACCTCCAGTTCTACTATATTTTCTTCTATCTCTTCATCTTCTCATATTCCCTCCATTCAAACTGCTGATGGTTCTCTCATGACTGTTCGTCATATTGGTACTGTTTCCACATCTTTTTTATCGTTGCCTCAAGTTTATCATATCCCTACTCTCACTTTAAACCTTATTTCTATTGGTCAATTATGTGAACTTAGTCTAACTGTCATATTTTCTGCTACTCATTGTTTGGTGCAGGACCCTCAGACGGGGCAGACTATTGGGATCGGCCGTAAGCACGGACGTCTCTATGAGCTCATTCACCTCCATGTTCCTGACTCTCCTCAGATTGCTGCTCCTGCATCTGCTTCCTCCTTATCTCCTTTTCATCTTTGGCATTGTCGGTTAGGGCATATTTCTGTTAATCGCTTAAAGTCTTTGGTTTCTAGTGGACAATTGGGTCATGTACTTCCGGATACTTTCGATTGTATACCCTGTCAACTTGCCAAACAACCTGCTTTATCATTCAATAAAAGTACTTCTGTTTCCTGTGCCCCTTTTGATCTTATACATTCAGATATTTGGGGCCCCTCTCCTACTCCTACTATGGGGGGATCTCGTTATTTTGTTGTTTTTATTGATGATTTTTCACGGTTTACTTGGATTTTTCTCATGAAAACTCGGTCTGAACTCAAAACCATTTATTATAATTTTGCCCAAATGATCCACACCCAATTTTCAAAAACCATCAAACTTTTTCGCTCTGACAATGCTATGGAATATCGGGACTCAGATTTTCTTTCTTTTCTTCAGAGTCATGGTACACTGCCTCATCGTTCCTGTGCTGGCACGTCCCAGCAAAATGGCCGTGCTGAACGGAAACATAGGCATATTCTTGACACTACTCGTGCTCTCCTTCTCTCTTCTTCCTGCCCTGAAAACTTTTGGGGGGAAGCTGCCCTCACTGCTGTCTACACTATCAATTGTGCTCCTACCCCTGTCATCCATAATCAAACTCCCTTTGAACGTCTGCATGGCACTCCCCCTCCATATACTAATCTTCGGGTTTTTGGCTCTGCCTGCTTTGTTCTACTTCAATCTCATGAACACACCAAGCTTGAACCTCGTTCTCGTCTTTGTTGCTTTCTTGGTTATGGAATTGAACATAAAGGCTTTCGCTGTTGGGACCCTCTCTCTAAACGTCTTCGTATCTCCCGCCATGTCGTTTTCTGGGAGCACAAAATGTTTTCCTCCCTTTCCTCCTTTCACTTACCCGCACTTTCCACCAATGTATTGTTTACTAATCCTTCCATAGATATCTTCTCTGATGATTTTGATACAGGTTCCTCCCTCATTGAGACACCCTTGCTCACTCCAACTCCCGACCAGACTGCTCTCCCTGAAGGTCCACCTCTCATTTCACCACCTCCTTCTCCACCGGTTCTTCCTCCCACCGATCCTCCTACGGGTCGCCCACACCGGGTAACTCAACCTCCTATCCATCTTCGTGATTATATTGTTGGATCTGCTGCCTTTTCTACTTATGAACCTACCTCCTATCGTGAGGCTTGTACTAATCCTCTTTGGCAGCAAGCTATGACTGATGAACTCCAAGCTTTGGACAAAACTCATACTTGGGATATTGTTGATCTTCCTCCTGGCAAAACTGCAATTGGTTGCAAATGGGTTTACAAAATCAAGACTCATTCTGATGGCTCTATTGAACGCTACAAAGCTCGTCTTGTTGCCAAAGGTTTCAACCAGGAATATGGGATTGATTATGAGGAAACCTTCTCCCCTGTTGCTCGGCTTACCTCTGTTCGCAGTTTACTTGCTGTTTCTGCTGCTCGCCAGTGGGAGCTTTTTCAGATGGATGTCAAAAATGCTTTCCTCAATGGTAATCTTCTTGAGGAGGTCTACATGCAACCTCCACCTGGGTCCACTTTTCCTCCTCATAAGGTTTGCAAACTACAGCGTGCTCTCTATGGCCTCAAGCAAGCACCCCGCGCCTGGTTTGCTAAATTCAGTTCTACCATTCATGACTTTGGGTTCACCTCTAGCTCCTATGACTCTGCTCTTTTTATACGGACTACTCCTCATGGTACCACTCTTCTCCTTCTGTACGTGGATGACATGATTATCACTGGCAATGATGCAGCTGGTATTCTCCAACTCAAACGTTTTCTCCACCGACAGTTTGAAATGAAGGACCTTGGTACTCTTAACTATTTTTTAGGCCTTGAAGTCTCTTATGATTCCACTGGTTCTTATTTATCTCAGGCCAAATATGCATCAGATCTTCTGGCTCGTGCTGGTCTTACCGATTGCAAAACTACCTCTACTCCAGTTGATCCTCAGATTCGTCTCACTCCTCTCGATGGGGATCTCCTCAATGATGCTACTCTTTATCGCCAGCTCGTCGGTAGTCTTGTCTATCTCACCGTGACTCGTCCTGACATTGCATATGCTGTTCACATTGTAAGTCAGTACATGTCGGCTCCTCGCACTCCCCACTATACTGCTCTACTCCACATCCTTCGATACCTTAAAGGCACTCTGTTCCATGGCCTTCACTACTCTGCTTCCTCCTCTCTTGAACTGCGTGCCTTTTCTGATGCTGATTGGGCTGGGGATCCTACGGATCGACGCTCCACCACGGGATTTTGTTTCTTCTTAGGGGATTCTCTTATTACTTGGCGTAGCAAGAAACAATCCCTCACTGCTCGTTCTAGCACCGAAGCTGAATACCGGGCTCTTGCTGATACTACTCAGGAACTTCTCTGGCTTCGTTGGCTCCTCACTGATATGGGTGTTTCATCTTCTGGCGCTACCTCTCTTTATTGTGACAATCAGAGCGCCATTCAGATTGCTCACAATGATGTGTTTCATGATCGCACAAAGCATATTGAGATTGATTGTCATTTTATTCGACAGCATGTTACACGTGGTACTGTTCATCTTCTCCCTATTGCTTCTGCCAATCAACCTGCTGATATTTTCACTAAGGCTCATCCTCCTGGACGCTTCCGTGATCTTGTTTCCAAACTCAACTTGGTCGATGCCTACCCTCCTTGAGTTTGCGGGGGGCTGTTAATATCTGTTACTAGTGCTTCAGTCTACAAGTGCTCCATCCATTAGCAAGCAAGTGCTCCACTCCATTAGTGCAGCAAGCAAGTGCTCCACAAGAAGCAAGTGCTCCATTTAGACCTAATGCTCCATTAAGTTAGTGCTCCATTTAGGTTAATTTAATTCCTCCATTGTATCTCATTCTCCCTATAAAAGAGAGTTCATTCTCTCCATTGTAAACACACAATATACACAATTATACAGAGCATTCAGTCTCTTTCTCTTCTCTCTATAACTCTCACAAAGCTTATTTACATATACATGCATGCATGCATCTTTTCATTCTTTGGAGGAACATGCAATTAACTAAGTGTTGTTTGGCATTTACCAAAAAAAGTGTTGATATCCTTTGTGATTTTCCTTCTCTTACTAATAACTAACCGACATATATCGTGTGACAATGGAAAAAAAAATCTTGGTATATATCCCTCGAGATATGTTAATTCCTGTTACCTCATTTAAAAGTTATTGCTGAGGATCATCCTCCTTATAGGGTCAGAATTGATTTGCCTCTATAGAGTCAATCTTGAATTTCTTGCAAATTATGTTACTATCTAAAAATGTAATTAATAAATGACATGACTTAACTATTATAAAAGACAAATAGACCTAACTGTGTCAAGCAATATAACTTATTTATTAATTTAAATTGACTTATAAATTGATGGGCAAATTACACTATTAGTCCCTATAGTTGGGGTTTGTGTCACTTTAGTCTCTCACTTTTCAATTGTGACATATTTGACCATGAATTTTGAATCTTGTTCCAAATAAGGACAATTGAACATACCATTGCTTAATTTCAAGGGCAAAATCGTAAATTTGATAAAATATAAACTAATTTGACAAAAATAAATGTCAAAAAAATATTTTAAAAATTATTTCTACCACCAAAAATAAAATTATGTAAAATTGATAAAAATTAATAAAAATTGCATGATTAATTTTTAAAAATTAAGTTTACATGATCATCATTTAAATACATAATAAAAATTAATTTGATAAAAAAAATAAATAAATGTCTAAAAGATTTATCAATTTTATATAATTTTATCTTTAGTAGCTAGAAATAATTTTTAAAAATTTAAAAATAATTTTTTGACATTAATTTTTGTCAAATTAATTTATATTTTATCAAATTGACGATTTTGCCCTTGAAAAATCCAATAGTATTTACAATTGTCCTTATTTGGAATAAGATTCAAAATTCAGGGTTAAATATGTCACAATTGAAAAATCAAGGACCAAAATGACATAAGCCCCAAACTATAGGGACCATTAGTGTAATTCACCCTAAATTGATTTATAATTTTGTTTGGTGAAAAACATCCATGGTCCCTAAAATTTCATGGACTACTCTTGGGCTAGGATTGGGTCAAGTTAATTACGGGTTGGGTTAGTGCTAAATGGTGTTTTCCGTCAATTAATTAGATAACATTTAGTAATTAGATCATGTTGAGAAAAATCAAATACTTAAGAAATTAAATTAAGAAGAAAATAAAAATCACAGATCAAAGTGAGAATTGAACCATAATTTTGAAAGGGTCAAAGTTCTCATATGATGAATATGTACATATCCACACACACATACAAAGAGAGACACCTAATCCAACTGAAAAAGCTATATGGTTGAGCTTTGTTTTGATCTACTCCCAAACCACCAAAAGTTTTTCCAAGTGGCTAGCTCCTCAGTTAACCTTATTTAATTTTCTTTGTTGGGATTATAACATTTTCTCAACTGTCCTTACAATCAAGAGCCAATAGCTAGCTCACCTTCCAACCTTCCAAGTTTGGTAGGTGATCACACATGAACAATCTCTAATCCACCAGAGTTTTAAAAAACCAATTATCTTACACCTCAGGATGGACTAATGATTTCCAATCACTACTTTTTACTTTTCTTTGAGCCCATTTTGAGTCACAATTTGGATTTGATTAATTATTTAGTATATATGAAACATGAAGATTACAAATATTCGGGGATTAATTAGAACGACGGTGAAACATTTTTATGAGTAAAAAAAGAAAAAAGAAAAAGTGAGAGGGGTAAATTATACATGTAATCATTGTAATTTATTTTTGGTATAATTTTGGTTTTTAATTTTGATTGTATCATTTTTATTCTTTAATTTATCTCGTTGTGATAATTTAGTTTAATCGATAAAATCTGTTAAAAACTTGAATATAAATAAAAGACAGAATGACCCATTTTGAAAAGGAATGGCCAACAATTTCAAATCAAATTCAACCCCTAAATCACTTTGAGTAGAGTGAAATGACTACATGTGTACTTCTTGATTTTAGTGAAAATGAATGACCAACTATTTATTTCTTGATTTTAGTCTAATTTTTGAAAGGACAATATTAGTTAGACAATTAATACAATGTGAAAAATTTAATGATAAAAAATAAGATCAAATTAGTACAAGATGCAAACTACAAGACTGTGTTTAATTTAATTTGCTCCCAAAAAAAAAAAAAAAATCTACATTACAAATTCATGAACAGACAAAAGACATTAATAATTATGGTTTTAAAATAGCAGCATATTCAAAAAAATAAAAAATAAAAAATGAAAGTGGGAAAGAATGGATCCATATTTATGTACTAGATTTTGTACTGATACTTGTGCATTTCATGTGTCCCTAGTCACATGTACAGCACATGATATGCTTGATTTCAATAGTCACCTATTTTATAATTATTGAAAAAAAAGAGTATGGTACAATATGCATATAATTTTGGGAAATGATTGGGACCCTTTTAGCATGAAGAAAACCAAGCCCCAGTAAATATAATACAAGTTCAGTTGGCCTCATACTAGTATATTACCAGATCAAGATCCCGTTATTTCTCCCAAAATTTTCTTTTTGGATTTTTTTCAATAATATGAAAAGAATGAACCTAAAATTCCCCCCCCCCCCCCCTTCAATGTCAAATCACTTTTCAAAATAATCCACCGCCCCTCTCCCCTAATTTTTGGTTTGAGTTGTTTTCTAACGAATATGATATCGAAATTAGATACCATTTATCAAAATACAACATGCTCTATTGCTCTTTCCGATAGGGTCCACTTTAAGTTCTATCGAGATGATTTGAATTGTTTAATTTGGGACACTCCATATAACATTATTTTGGAAGAAGATTATGTATAATAGTAATTAAAAAAAAGTGATTTAGCATTTTTTTTTTCTAAAGAATAAATAAGAAAATTTGTTATCACTAATTTAACTATGTGAAGTTCAATTTTCTTATTATGTTGTTGTAATTGAATTGCGAAACTTGAATTGAACATTTTTCTCTTTTATATCAATGAAAAAGAGAATATATTAATATTATCAACAAAAATACAAATGTAATTAATAAACATGCATGTGTAACACAAGTAAATTTTTTTTTATCAATGTTAAAAAGAAAATAATATGGAACTTATTAAAAAAAGAAAAATCAAAATAAGACCAAAAAAAATAAAAATAAAATAAAATTAAGATTGCCTAAGCCATTGGAGTATGATGATTAAACTACTAGCTAGCATACCATCTAAAAGAAAAGTGATATTAAGGATTTAATTCTTACCACAAGAGATTTATATATTTAATATATATATAGTATGGCATAATTGGTGTTAACAAGTCTAAAATGGTGCAATTTTTCTTACAAACTATTATTTATGTGGGCCCATTGATTGGGTCAAAACCGTCAACCCAATCAGTGCTAATTGGATATGGGCCTCTTTAAGTAAGTGGGTTGTTGAGTATCCATTCATACCCTACTCTCTTTATTATTAAGAAAACTTTATTTATTTTTCTCAAACCAACTTTTTGATTTTTTTGGAACCATTTTTGTTAAAATCTTTTGAATGAACATCTAAAGATTTATTAATTATTATTATTATTTTCTTTTTATATTTTTTGGCCAACCAATTAAAGAGTTCTGAATTCTTTTATGTTCCCATACTTTGAATAATCAACTTTTTATTATTTCGCTCCAACAAGGAAAAACAAATGTAATGTTATATATATGTGAGAGTTAATATATTTGTTTCTAGTGATAAGAAATTTATTGGGTAAATTTTATTTCTTGTTCCTGTAATTTGTCTTGTGTCTTGTCCTATTTCAAATTGAATATCAACCTTTCAATCACATTGAAGAGAGTGAAATAATATAGAGATTAAAATCTTCAAATAGAAGAAATTTAATTGTTGTTATTTAATTCATTGTTTAAAATTTAAAATTCATTATAAATATGTCTCACAACACATTCATGACTTTAATTAATTTATATCCTATACTCTATATTTTGATAAAATTCTAATTAAATCTTTTGAGTAATTTGAATTATTGTAAAATCTCCCAAAGAATTGGAAGCTTGACACCAATGAGTCAGGCACAAGGCAGGCCAGTAGGACACAGAATCAAGTAAAGATTGTGGCACTTCTTTCCATTGTCCCTAGAGGACCCATATCATGGGTCCAGATGGTTTGGTTTTTACATGTGGATTCATAGGTACTCTGTGATGTTAACAAGTTACTCTAAAATAATTAAACCTTGGGAAGTGGGAGGGGGTTGGGGGAGATTCATAATCCCAAAGATGATAAAAGAAGAGGTGCATGTGATGGGAAGTTGAAAAACCTGAAAAAAGTTGAAATATGAGAATTCATTAAATTAATATAAGGGATAATTATAAAAAAAAATTCAAAATTTTAGTCATTTAACAAAATAAATTTTAAATTTCATCAATTTAAATTTAAATTTTTTGCTTTATTTTCAATGTAAATCATTATCCTATTTTTGTTAAGTAAAACCAATCAAAAGAGAGTATTTTAATTATTAAATTCAATGTAAATTTTCATAAAATGTCTAAAATACCATTTCTTATTAAATTTAATGGCTAAAATATTATTTTTTCATCGATTTTATTTATGAAAATAAGTAAATAGTTTAGATTGAAAACAAATCAAAAGTTCAAGATTTTAAATTGACAAAATTAAAAACTCAGGATTTATTTTGTTATAAGAGTCAATGAAGTATTTTTTGGTTTTTTAAAAAATAATTTTCCCTTAACATAAATGTTTTCTATTTGGAAAATATTTCAAAAATAGTTATTATTCAAATAGTTCTTATTGAATCTATGATATAGATTTAAATTTAGTGTAACATGCGTCACACCCAAAATAAATCTGATCGATATTTTGAATACTCTTTTAGATTTTTTTTTTTTTTTGTTGAGAAACATGACATAGCTATTTAATTAATCAACACTGATTGGTGGCCCGAAAAAATCATGGCTCGAATGGCTTGAAACACCCAAAACGACGTCGTTTTGGATATAAAACGACATCGTTTTGACATATTCGAGCCATTTGAGCCACAAAACTCAGACCACCAAACATTTTCCTTAATTAATGCCATTGAGGATGAACAATGAATATGATTCTAATAAAGCTAAGTTATTTAGTATGTTTGGTCTAATAAACTGTAAACAAAAGTTACACCAAATTAACAATTTAACACATACTCTCATAATAAAATAAAATAATAAATAATTCAGATAAATTGTACCAAAAAATCCATTGTCATCTATGGCTCGTATCCAAATCTATTTTTGACGATTTTTTTAAAACAAGGTAGGTGAGAGAGTGAGAGACGAGAGAGAGGTGATTTGAAATGGGGACATGTGGTAAAGGAGGTTTAAGACAAAGGAGAGCATGAATGATAGCATGAACTCAAAGGAGAGGCAAACAAACCAACGTGGAGGCAAAGGAAAGGCAAATCCTGACACAGACCATTTGCATTTGCTTTGAAAGGGTGTGTGTGTGAGAGAGGGGGAGTTGTATTATTGGGTAGACTTTGGCATTCCCATTTTCTTAATAATGTTTGTTTGGTTGAGATTGGTGGGGTGATTTCAACTTACAAGGGGGAGAGTTGAATTGACCCAACCCACCCCACCCCACCCCACCCCACCCCATGCTTTCATTCCATCATCTATAGATTATAGTTATATATGTATCTATCATGGAACGGAATCAATTACAAAATTAGTTATATAAAATAAAAGTGAAATAATTTAAATAAAATTATAGTTTTATGATGAATTACATCGTGTGATTAAAATTATTTTATTTAGTTAGTTTTGTGATCGATTTAGTATCCATTATTTTATTGAGATATATCTTCCAAGGTCACTCATAACAAAGACAATAATTATGTCGGAAAAAAAAAAAAAAAGTTGCTTGAAAAATTAAGTTAAAAAGTGGTTAGAAAATGGGATATATAGTTTAAATTCAAATTTAATGTTGTAGATCATCATATTCATAATCAATTTGGTTCAAATGCTTCATTTTTTAATAATCTTTTGGATAACTATTTAAATTTGTGATGTAACCCACACTTATAATGAAGAATAATTATTTAGTAGTCTCATAATTTTATAAAATTTTACAATACATTTTGACTTTAGTTGAGAGTATTACGTAAATAATACAATATGGTATTCTGGGATTATTTAATAACTTTTTACAATGAACTGTAACACTTAGAACAAATCTAATTTATGGGTTTTATTTTTTAATATATATATTTTTTGAGCTCGGTAACATTACTGAATTATGTTACATAAGAATCTCTCTAATTTATGCTTTGTACATATATGCCTTGCATGGTTACTTTATAACTTTATTCACATCTTAGTGTCTTTCTTTCAAATGAAGTTTTTCCAATCGTAGCTAGGTGCAACTGAAATAAAAGTCATGACTCTCTCTCATGAATGTCTATGACAATACAAAGAAATAGGGTTTTGTAAATCTCAAACGAATCATTCTTTTACATGAAGTTTCTCCACTCTTGAGAAATAGTAAGTTTTGTATCTTTTCCATCACAGTGAAAAAGTACTGTTTTATGCAAAGGTATGGCAGTAGACACCCTAGAAGCTCCCTCTTGATGCCTAGTCAAAGAGATGCATAAAGATGAAATCTTCAATAATTTTATATATGTGCTAAAAACACATAAACCAATCACATGATTGAATATAAAATATGATAAGTAGATAAGATTTTACAAAATCTATTGGTGGGATCCAAATTTAAAATTTCTTATCCATTAATTCATATGCATTTTATGTCCAATTCTAAGATTTACTTTTCTATTCTTAAACTTATTCATAATTTTATGGACACAAAACGAAATATAAAATAGACTACATAGAACATTGATATTCATACACATCAAATGGTAGAACATGTCTTTCTTTTTCCTCTTTTTATTTTTTATTTTTTATTTTTTATTTTTATTATATATATAGGAAATAAATAGAACATGTCATTGAAAGACTATTCTATTCACATTATTCCATCTGTATTTTTATAATAGTATAAAAAATAGTATAAATTTTTCTCTGAATTTTTTTTTTATATCTGAAAAAATAGTATAAATTTTTCTCTCCTTTTTTTATCTACATAGATGAATATAACCCACAAGAATTTTCAACAATTTAAATTAATTAGGCTTGTGTGGCATCTGGCTAACTATCAAACTATTTAGAGGTTAGGCCTTCGCTTAGTCATTGGTCTTAGATATTTACAAACCAAAATATGATTTGAGCCCATGACTGAACTATTTGTTTGCCCATGACCAGTCAATTTTGGGTGGTTACCATTTGAAAAAGAAATGGTAGATGGGGACTATAATGCTTTTGATCCCTCTTTTCAAAGCAATACACAAGTTGGGTCTATCCCATTTTCCTATTTGCATGACACTCTACATGGCCTACTTCCTCTTTTTGTAATTATTCAGTAATTTTACGTGATATTCTAAACTAATTATGTGATAAAAAAATTATGAGTTAGAATGCTGAGTCACACGTATTAAGTAGTTGAGAGATAAATGAAGATTTATTTAATGTGTTACAATTTTTGATTTGTCAAAATATCATATAAATAATGTCACATAATATTTCAAAAATATTTAGTAATTTTTCTTATTTTTATCTTAGGTATTCAAGGTGGGTGGATATGTTTTAATCTCATGACATCTATACTTATATAAGAAACCAACACACAAAAAAGAAAAAAAAAAGAAGCAAATTTGGTTTTGTTAGAAAATGACTTGAACCAAACATGTCACTCTTAGCTTACATGAAAGTGACTTCAGCAATATAAACCCTAATAATCAAGCCAAAACTCTAGGAAGGACAAACCCATCCATAAAAGAGCACCTCAACAAGAAGCAAAGCCAAAACAAACAAAAGTTAAAAAATAAAGGACCCGGCTTGGCTTCTCTCATGTTAGAGAGGTCAGGTTTTGTGTTTGATTATATAAGCCGTTCATTAAATATATAAATAAATAAATTTTGATTGTCCATTTTATTTTATTTTTTCATAATTTATATTTGAAGATTTATAAAATAAATGACTCAAATCATCAAAGTAATATCATATAGATTTTAGGATAAATTACAAATACAGTTATGAAAATTTTAATTTCATAACAAATGACTTCATGAATTTTTAATTTCATAACAAATGACTCATTTTATTAGTAAATTATCAAATCAATTAACAGTTTTTAATGATGTCATAAATTTATTTCAATTAATAATTTTGGTAATTTTATCATTGTATATGAGAGCAGTTAAGAATTTTATTTATTTTTAGTTAATTCTGTTAAATAAAAGATTCTGATAAGAGAATATTTGTAATTTGTCAAACCACATGAAACAATCTGTATTATAAGCAAATATCAAGGGGTGTATTTGTAATTTATCTTAAATTTTATGGTTTGGACTGTACATAATCAAATTTTTATCCAATTGGAGGGAGGCTTGATTAAAAAAATGAGAAATATTTAGTTATTCGTGGAGTTATTTACTAAATCCATAGTTTTTCTTCTTCTTTTTTTTTTTTATTATTTAAGAAAATGAATTTCTCAAATTCAAATTATTTTGAACTTATTAAAAGTCGTGTTTGTTGTGTTAAATTCTTTCAAAACACTAATTAATGACGTGTTTTTAAAATATATGGCATAGGTTTAGAAATTATTGATATATTTGAGAAATAAATTTAAAAAAAATATTCAACTGAGTTAGGTGCCGTTTAGTAACACTTACATTTTCAGTTTTCTGTTTATATTTACAAAAATTAAAAAAACTCAAATAAAAACTTGTTTGGTAAAATTTTTGATTTATAAATCAGTGGTCTCAGTTTATAAATTTGGCCAAAAAATGAAAACACAAAAAATGTGTTTCCGTTTTGAGTTTTGAGTTTTGAGTTTTCTTTTTTTTTTACCACCCAACACTAGCCACCACCCGCCACCATTTTCTACCACCATCTTCCGCCACCACCATCCACCACCACCTGCCACCACCACTCACCACCTACCTGCCACCACCACCCGCTACCACCAGCCACCAGCCACCTGCCACCCACTCACTACCACCACCCACCCCTCGCCGCCACCACCACCACCACCACCCACCACCCATTTGCCATCCACCCGCCACCACCCACCACCCGCCACTACCATCCACCGCCCGCCACCTACTTACCACCACCATTTATTACCCACCTGCCACCACCATCCACCACCTGCCACCACCATCTACCACCACCACCCGCCACCACCTACCACCACCCGCCATCCACCACCCACCTGCCACATCCACCCACCTGCCACCACCACCCACTACACGCCACTACCACCACCATCACCACCACCACCACCACCCACTCGCTACCACCCACCACCCGCCACCGTCACCTACCCACCCACCATCACCACCTACCACCCATCCGCCACCACCCACCACCACCCGTTATCCACCACCACCTGCCACCGCCACCCACCCGCCACCACACCACCACCTGCCACTACCACCACCACCACCACCACCACCACACCCACTCGCTACCACCCACCACCCGCCACTGTCACCCACCCACCCACCATCACCACCTACCACCCACGGCCACCACCCACCACCACCCGTCACCGCCACCACCACCACCACCACCCACTCGCTACACCCACCGCCCGCACCGTCACCCACCCATCCATCACCACCACCACCACCACCCGCCATCCACCACTCATCTGCCACCATCACCACCACCCGTCACCACCACCACCACCACCACTACCCACTCGCTACCACTCACCACCCGCCAGCGTCATCCACCCACCACCACCCGCCAGCGTCACCCACCACCCACCACCACCACCACCACCCGCCACTGCCACCCACCCACCTACCACCCACCACCCACCGCCCACCACCCACCACCCACCACCACCCACGCCACCGCCACCGCCACCGCCACCACTTTCCACCACCGTCTTCCCCGCCACTTGCCACTACTTGCCATTCTCACTCTTTTTTATATTTTAAATTTTTTTTAACATTTTGTCAATTACCAAACGCGTTTGTAATTTATGTTTTTCTAAAAATAAACAAAAATCAGTTTATAAAATTTTTATAAATATAAACTGAAAACGTAAACGTTACCAAACACACCCTTAATGTTTTCAAAAATAATTTTAAAATAATAGTAAACGTTACTAATCTTAACAATAAATATTTTGTTAACTTAAGTTACCACTGATTTCCAAATTTTCCTAAATTTTAAAGCAAGGTGAATTTGGTCAAAAATTAAGTATTCATGCATTGTTCCAAACAAGACAAAGTATAAATATAGAGGGAGAGAGGTGGGGGCTATTAGTTTTAGGGGATTTATATGCAGGTGGGGGAAGAAAAAAAAATATATTCATATATGGGGGTGTAAGTAGGTCTATGATGGGATGCAAATGAAAAACAGTGATATTTACGCCCCGTGAGGTTTTTTTTTTTTTTTCTCCCACCTGTAATTTCCCCTTAAGTGGTTTTCACATCTTTTTTTCTACTTTTTCACATGCACCTTCGTCTTCTTCCCATATAGAAGAAAAAGTAGAGATAAGAAAAGATGCTTTAGATTTTCATTTTTTATTTTTTATTTTTAAACTGGGTTTGTTAGCGATTGTTGTTTGTTTGCAAAGCTTTGTTGGATTCGAAACAATGAAAGCTCTCTGAGAGAGAGAGAGAGAGAGAGGGAGAGAGAGAGAGAGAATCATGAGTTGTGAAAGCAAGAGGTGGTGGTGGTGGTTGTTCCTTTGTTCCTTCTATTGTTATATTGCATGTGTATCTGACGCGTGATCGATATTAATGCGTCTCGTCTCGTTTTCCTAGAGCTATAGAGAGAAATAAACAAAAAAAAGTTTTAAAAAATTAAAAATTATATATATGATATAATTTCACAGAGTGTCTTACTCACACGTCTGTTCTGATCATAACATGAATTATTGTGAATGGGGATGATGATGTCTCTGGATATATGCAGATATGAGAACCCTGCCCTCTCTCTACTGCTGTCCTCTATATATATATATATGGTAGTCAGAACCCACATCGTCATATATACAGAACAGTACAGGTTATGAAGCTATATAAACTAATTAATTTAAAAATTACCCTGTCATTGATGCTCTTTATAAACTCATTAATTCAAAAATTACCCAGTTATTGATTATTTAATAAAACTTTCATTTTAGATATTAAAAAAAAATGAATTGGAAACCGAAACAATGTAGTTTTGACCCTTATGGTAGGAGTCTACCTATGTTTTTAGACAATGATGATTCAGAACATTAATTTTTATATTTTAATGGAACACTAATAATATGATGAGGAGAAAAAAAAATTAAAATGTCACATCACAGTGAGTGAGATCCATTGCCAACTCATTAGCGCTGGCTTTAGAGCTCAATAATTATAGAGAAGAATTGACTTTTCTTTTTTAGGATTGTTTTAAATTTTTTTATATTTTTTTTAAATCATAGAGAAGAATTGACTTTTCTTGTAATATTTTTTTGAATTTTTAATTATTTTAACCTATTATCTTTTTTAGGTACAACAGAAAATAAAAACAAACTAGGTCCTCTCCCTAGAGAGGCCAATCATATTAGCAACAAGATAACATTGAATTTCCTGTGGTGGATCATTAACCACAAAGATATCTTCAGGTTGCTCCGCTCCAAATTTGGCCAACGCATCCGCACACAAATTCCCCTCTTTATAGATGTGGTGGATGGTGCATTCACATCCTCTGAAAATTATTTTTGCATCCTCCAACAGTCCCTTAAAAGGGAATTTATCATCTATGGCATCCTCCATCAGCTGCACTACTTGTTTAGTATCAGTCTCAATGATCACCTCATGCATACCCTTCTGTAGCATCACTGTCAGTCCTTTGTAGAGAGCCCACAGTTTCGCCTCCAAGCTTGTTCCACTGTCCAGCCTGCCATAGTAGCCACACACCCACGCGCCTCGTTCATCTCTGAAAACTCCGCCAAAGCCGCCTCCACCTCCCAATTTCCTACTGCCATCAACATTTAATTTTATTTTACCTGCAGGAGGTAACATCCACTGCATCAATCTAAAAGCAGGCCTGGGATTAATAATGGACAAATTAAAAGCCAAATCAATATCTCTTGAGTAGTCAAGAATGAATTTAACACTATCCATGCCATTACACAACTTTTTTTCAAAAACAAAAACATTTCTATTTTTCCAAATTTTCCATAGAGTGATAATGAAGACAGGAGACCAAGTAGCCTGCTCATTAAAAGGCTTTGTATTCTTGGAATTAGACAGAAGCCAATCATTCCAAGATAAGCTAAACATGTTTCTGCACCAGGTTCGACCATATAAGGCCAGCCACACTTCTTTGGCTTTGAAGCAATGTCTGAATAGGTGATCCATGTCTTCCACCCCACAGCAGCTAGGGCAAGTAGGAACAGATGTTAAACCCCTCCTCAATCTCATAAGGTTAGTTAGTAGCTTTCCATGAAAAAGAAGCCACAAAAAACCTCTAAGTTTTTTAGGTAGCCTTACTTTCCAAATCCAGCTCCAGTTATCTGCACAACTATGATGGCCCATGAGAACTTCATAGGCAGAGGCAGTTGAAAAACCTCCACAAAGGGTGCTATTCCAGTTACAACTATCTGTGACAGTAGAAGAAAGAGGAGGATGAGGTGTTACCAAAATGATATTAGCAATGCAAACAGGCATTATAGTGGACACAAGATCCATATTCCAACCTCCATTCTCATTCAAGAAAGCATTCACAGTACCAAAACCATCAGCAGGTATATGGTTGGATTGGTGGTCAATAGTCATTAACTCCTCAAAGGATTTATCACCACACCACCAATCCTTCCATATATCTACCAATTCACCACTGCCAACTTTCCATTTCACCCATTTTCTGAGAATATGTCTAGTTTGGAGAATGCCTCTCCACACATGGGAAGCAAGCTTCCTTTTAGGCCAATTATAGAAGGTAGTTCTATTCAAATATTTTCTTCTCAGCACATCCAGCCACAAACCTTCCTCATTATTTAAAAGTTTCCAGCCAAGTTTAGAAAGTAAGGCCAGATTTTGGTCTCTAGCCTTCTTTAAACCAAGTCCACCATGTTTTTTCAAAGTGCAAACAGTGTCCCACTTCACTAAGTGGACTTTTTTCCTCTCAAGGGTATCACCCCACAAGAAATTTCGATTAAGTCTATCAATAGCCTCACACACTTTCAAAGGAAACACAGTAGTCTGCATGGTATAAGCTGGGATAGCAGAGCTAACAGCTTGAATAAGGGTATTTCTGCCAGCCAAGGACATAACACTGGTTTTCCAACCAGCCAGCTTATGTTGCATTTTCTCAAGGATATTATTAAAGTGCCCTCTGTTGACTCGCCCATGTAAAAGGGAAACACCCAGATATTTCCCTAACTCAGAAGTGAGGGGAATACCACATATATGGCTCAAATCTCTAGCCACTCTCCTGTCAATGTTAGCAGAAACAAAGATTTTGGATTTTTGGGCATTAACTTTCAGTCCAGAAATCTCACAGAACTCAGTCATGGTGGTCATAATTGTGTTACAAGTTCTTACATCTGCTTTGCCAAATAACATTAAATCATCAGCAAAAAATAAATGTGTCAGACAAGGGCCCCTATGGGAGGTCTTGATGCCTTTCCATTTATTGTTTTCAGCTTGCTTAGTGATCATGTTAGATAATCTTTCCATATACAACACAAACAAGTAGGGAGATAAAGGGTCACCCCATCTCAGCCCCTTTTCAGGTTTAAACTCTTGCAAGGGTTCACCATTCCAAAGAATGGCAATGTTGACAGATGTAACACAACACATAATCATATCAATAAGGTTTTTATCAAAACCAAACTCTTCCAGAGTCAGTTTCAAAAACTCCCAAGATATATTATCATAGGCCTTTTCCAAGTCAACCTTGAGGATCATCCCACCAACTTTACCTTTCTTAGAACTTAAGGTATGAATAATTTCCTGTGAGATAATAATATTATCACTGGTAGAAAGCCCAGGCACAAAGCTACTTTGGTTAGGCCTCACAAGCTTACAGAGCAAAGGTCTAATTTTACTAACCAAAATTTTGGCAATGATTTTGTAGGTCACATTACACAGACTAATGGGTCTAAACTGTTTAATATTCACAGGGTTTTCCAGTTTAGGGATAAGAGACACCAGGTACGGTTGATGGTTGAGGGAATAGAATGGGTAGCAAAACAATTTTTGATAAATTCACACAAAGATGGGCCAATCACATTCCAATAGGTATGATAAAAGATGGCTTGGAAGCCATCTCTTCCAGGGGCTTTAAAGGCTTTAATATTTTTCACAGCCCTCCAAACCTCATCATCAGTAACTGCTTTCATGAGCTCACAATTCTCATCAACATTAACTACATGACTAGCCAAGTTGTTCCAATGACTCAAAGAATTAGAAGGATTATGAGCAAACAGAGTAGTAAAATAATTAAGCACATGCATCTTAAGCTCATCAGGATTATCAATCCAACCACCACTGGCACCCTTCAGAACATCAATTTTTTTACGCCTCCTTTTAATAATAGTGGTGAGATGAAAGAATTTTGTGTTTCTGTCACCTTGGGTGATCCATTTCGATCTGGATTTCTGGAACCACAGAAGTTCCTCTTGAAAGAGGACTTTATTATATTGAGCAATCAAATCAAGTTCTAACACATGAAGGTTATGGGAATATATAGTTGCCTGGGTTCTCTGGATTCCTTCAATCCGCCCAAGTAACCATCTTTTCCTCCTAAATATGTTACCAAACACATCTTTATTCCAATTACTAGCCTTGTGAGCTAGAGTATCAAGTTTAATCATAAGGGAAGTTTGGCTGTTAAACCAACTTTCCTCCACCACTCTGTGGAACTCTTCATGAGAGATCCAGGCAGCCTCAAATTTGAAAAGCTTACAAGAGGGGTTAAAAGGAGATATACCTTGAGTGAATATCATCATTGGGGAATGGTCAGAGTAAGTTCGTGGGAGGTTTCGAACCAGACCTTCAGGGAAGCTGGTTCTCCACTCACTGTTGCACATAGCTCTATCCAAACGAACCATTGTATTAGCCCAACCTTGTCTATTGTTTGTCCAGGTCAGCCTCAGACCAGAGCAACCCAAGTCCATTAACTGACAGTTGTTCATTCTTTCTGAGAACTTGTTTATTCTTCGTTGATCTTGGCTACTAGAAAGACTTAAGCTCCCTGCAGATTGTCTCTTTTCTGAATGGCTAGCAAAATCATTAAAATCTCCAGCTATCATCCAAGGTGCAGAATTAGTTTGAGCAGTGATTTCCAAACTGTTCCATAAATCTTCTCTTTTATTGCTGATAGGACTTGTATACACTGCCGTGAGCAGCCACTCAGGGTAATCCTGCTTAGCAATCCTAGCTGTGATGAGTTGAGAGCTGGCTTCAGTGACTCTAACATTGACTAGGCTAGGGTTCCAAAGCATCCATATTCCCCCACTTCGACCTACAGGATCCACATGAGCTGAAGTAGTAAATCCCATGTGGTTGAAAAACATTCCCATGGAGGCCAACTCCACTTTTGTTTCCATAAGAACTAACAAATCTGGCTTGTGGATCTGCACTAAGTCACGCAAATTTCTTTTGAACTTTTTGTTTCCCGCACCCCTACAATTCCAAATTAGCAAAGTCATGGATGATCTGTTAAATTTTGGTAGCGATATCTGGTCAACAAAGCCCAGAAGTTCCTTTGCTTTCTTTAGGTTGTCCTCCATGGATTTCAATGCCACTACCGATATCATGTGACGCTCTTGACCTACTTCGATCTGCCTCTATGGTTGAATCCTGATTTTTACTTCCTCTATCCACCCTTCTGAGGCAATGCGGTGAAATGCTTCTTTCCCTGGTGTGAGATACACCATCACTCTGTTTTGACTCACTGTGAGTTGTTCCACGGGGTAATTCTCTCCTTCGGCCTCCATTCTTGTCCGGTGGCTTTCTGGTCTTTGCTTGGGGTTGAACTTGAGGTTGGCTTGTTGCAGAAGAGTGTCTTCAGTAGTGGTGGGTGAGGAGTACCACTATGAGTAGATGGATAGCATTTGACATCTGAGCCACGGTATTGCTGTTGGAGTTCTGATGGCGTGTCTGTAGGTTCTGAACCTCTGATCCCAGTCTAATGTCCTCTCCATTGTTGGCTTTAGCAGTAGCTAGGGAGCTATGTGATATATTTTCCACAATTAGGCTATTGTTGGCCTTATAACGAAAACCCAACTCCTCATTAGTTCTACTAGTTTGACCTTGATCTTTGACAGGCCCACATTTCTCTCTCAGACCATGGAATTTGTTGCCCATTTGGGCTTTGTTTCCTCTATTAGTCAGCGACCCTTTGGCTTTTCTTCTTTGGTTTGTGACCGTCATCCAAGGCCCATACGTGGGTCGGCCCAATTCAGAATCTGCCCTTTCTTGGTCTGGGTTTGGGCTTTTGCCCATTTGGTCCTTTGTCTTCTCTATTGTGTTGCCGGTGCAATCTTGGGGCTGGGTCTCCAACGCTGGTAGTTGACGATCACTACAGCTTTCTTGGCGATGCCCTACCCTGCCACAAGAGAAGCAAAGTGAGTGGAGGTGTTCATATTCAACTCCATAAGTATACTTACCAATGGTAAAGTGAGAAATCAGGGGTTTTCGAAGATCGATTTCAACGCACACACGAGCGTACTTCCCGCGAGCTGCCATGGCTGTGTTGATATCAACTTTCAGTGGGACTCCCAAGGCTTTAGCTATATGAAATAAGACCTTTTCATTATAATACTCAATGGGTAGATTAGGAAATCTAACCCAGATCGCGGTGGTATCCTCCTCAGCATCATCAGACTTAAAATCTTGTTGCCATTTCCTTACGGTGACATAATGATCCAACACAATCCAAGGACCACCTGTATAAACCTTAGTATAGTCCTCAACCATGTCAAATTTCACTATAAAAAATCCGTTCCCAATATCCAATGCTTCAAAATCTGCTTGCAGACCCCAAATTTTTGACATTTTCAGCATAAACAATTTATACCCTATGGTTTTCCCAAGCAGACGCACAATCAGGCACTTTTTCCAGGGTTCCCTAATCTTCTTCAGAAGAGCCGGAGGAATTCTGATGTTGGGAATGCCACTATGATTATCAATACCATCCTTACCCCTTTCCTCCATTGGGTCATCAGTGTTATCATCCTCCTCATCAGAAGATAATACTTCCACATCGCAATCAAAATTTTTCTCATTACCATTCTCATTAAACTGAGATCGTAAGAGGGCCTGTTTGAAGGAGCGGTTTCCAGAGGTACTCATCTTAATATCCGCAGAGTCAGGGCAGATCTCCCTGATCTGATTCTGATTAACCTCGACAATAGCTAGGTTATCCACATGGCGAGCATGAGACACCCCTCCCAAAATCTCAGGCTCCAGGATGGATTCATTCATCGTTTCGTCCTTTGAATCAGTTGTGCTTTTGATCTTCTTTGTGCTCCTGATCAGATGATCTGCCTCCTCCGTGGAGCAGCCCGTTTCCAACCGTTGTTCTCCGGCGAGTGAAGGCTCAGTAACGGTCATTTTCTTTTTTTAATCTATTATCAAAACAACCCTCGGTATATGTAGATATATATGGGATATTCAGTCTAACATCCCTCTCAAACTTTTACTAATGAGAGAAGTCTACGATATATTTTTTTTAATTGTCTAAAATTCCTCACCCACACCCATATATCTCTCAAAATTAGGGCTGTTCAAAAATTCGTTCAAACCAGTAATCCAACCGAACCAGACCAAACCATACAATTTGGTTCAGTTTATTAAGAACTGGTTCGTTTCGGTTCAAGAAATATTGAGAACCGTAAAAATGGTTCGGTTAATGAATTTTATGAAAAAAACACGGTTCGAACTGAACCGAACCAAATTTTGGATGATTTCAAATTTCAATGGTATGTAATGGTTATTATCATATTAAGTTTTATTTTTATTAATTGGTTTTTTGTAATTTTAATGATATTAGGATGATATAAATATGTAATGTTGAGTAATGCCTTAATATTATTAGTTTTTATCATGAGTTAAATGTAATCAGTTTGAGTAATTATTTTGCTAATATTAATAATTTATTCTTGTAAATAGAAATTTTTGGAACGTTATTTCGGTTTGGTTCTGATCCGGTTTTACAAGTGTAATGGTTTGGTCTGGTTTTCAAAATCATAGGACCGTTAGGATCGGTTTGATTCTTGAATTTTCTCAGAACCAACCAATCCGAACCGTGTCCACCCTTACTCAAAACGATCCACCAAATCAATCTCAAGCAACAGTCAGCAAACCTAACCAGTATAATAACACACTTCAACTTCAGATATACAAAACAGCCAATACATACACACACACACATATATATGTGTGTATGTATGTATGTATGTATAGTAAGCGAGAGAATGAAAATTGTGAGATCAATAGGAGAGAGAAGGAGGTAAAGTGAAAGGTTCGGTTTCAGTTTCGGTGAGACAGAGCTGGCTTTAAGAATTGTTCTTCGTCAGCATTGCGATTTAAGAACGATTACATATTGTAGAGAGAGAAACACCATCTTTGCATTTTGGCTTCTTGATTTTTATTTAATATACATATATATGTATAATCTATGTGTTGCTGATTTGTATATATATTTGTGTATGTATATTCATATTCATCTTCTAGATTATTAAATTGGGTGTTGTTGTTGCTGATTTGGATGTAGTTCAATTTTCTCTGATTTTGTCAAAACTTAGAGAAAATTGTGAGTAAATAAGAGAAAATTAGTCAAAACACAGAGAAATTTGTGAGCAAATAGAAAAATTTCAATCTAGAGAAAATTCAAAATACAAAGAAAATCATAGAAATTGAGCAAACTAGAAAAAATTTCAAAATACAGTGAAATTTGTTTTGAAATTTCTCTGAATTAAAAATTCTCTAAATCGAAATTTCTCTAGAAAAATGTTGAACGACCCTGACCATTATGAAAATATTACATTTCTTTTATCCTATAAAATTTTAATACCAAGGACCTTAAAAAAAAATTCCCAATATATATATATACTAGCGGCCCGTACACACAATGCGTGTGCAATTTTAAAAAATGTAATAGTATAAGAATAAGGATTTGCTTTGCCAAACTCATGATTTTGGTATTAAGTCTTGTCTTTTTCTTTTTTTTTCTTTTTTTCATAAACGTCAATTACAGAGATATTTCGAAAAAACTCAAAATATGTGAAACAAAAGTGTCAACACCATCGCAGGCCTTCCTTTTATATAATATAATAGATGTACATAGGTGCTGTTTGGGAACAAATTTTTTAAGTTTTTTTTTTTTTTTTTCACTAAAAGACAAATTTGTTACAAAATCAAAAAAAACAAATCCAAACAAAATATCACATCAAACCTCATAATCATTTCACTTTTCTCTCACAAACATCACACCCAACCACAAAAAAACCCAACTATCTTTCCAAATACAAAAAAAAATTCTCCAATAATATCCTAAAAAAACCTGCAAAAAAACTCACTCCCAAACACCCACATAGAGTAGTAGTACCATTATATTCAGGATAATTACACAAATCGTTATTTTATATAAAAAAGGTACAATTATTTGTCAGTGGCAATTTGTGAAAATTATTATATATATATGGAGAAATTTATAATTTTAATTATTAATATATTGATAAGATCTATCATTATTTTTCAAATTCTATATTGATTTGAAATTTTCCTATAAAAAATAAATACATTGTCAAGGAAATTAACTAGCTAACAAAAATCTATTTAAAGCTTTATACAAAATGTAACAAACAGTTATGTAATTTGGTTTTTAAGGATAAATCACACTTCTACATCCTAAAAACTCCCCCTCAATTTAGAAGTAGATAAATGAAAAATTTTATGAATCCAGAAATATGAATGAGGAATTGAATTAAAAAAATATGCGTAGTTGAGATCTATTATTTGTATAGTGAGATCTGTATATGTAATAAATCTGAACAATTGAATATATATGTTTTCTGAAATAATTTTTTAAGGGTGGATAAATATAGTTTCTTCATAGAATATTTCAATATTTTTTTCAAAGGGAAGAGGTGACTTAATGGAATGTGGAATATAGCAAATAGAGAGAGAGAGAGAGAGGAAAGCAATAATATGGAAAATATTATTATATTCTCTTGGCACCATTGAAAAGGTTGAGGAGCTTCTCTTGTTTGCATCCAAGTCAACATATAAAGACTGATATCATTCCATGGAAATGCCAACCCAACCCAACCCATGGGCTTTATTCTCCTCTCCTCCCCTCTTTATCAATCCAATCCCCCTTGCATATATATAGCTCTATAGCTAGCTGGTCCCCATCTCATGATAAAGAAATATTGGAGAGAGAAAGTAATTGCATTACATAGATATATATGATGAATAGCATAATTTATAGTATTTATTATTATTTTGGATTCTAAAATGTGGACAAAGCTATATTGAGACAATTGAGAAGGTCATGGGGTCATGCCTCGTGCTCTTTTCTAGCAACCTAGTGGATACAATATGACGTAGAGGCTGCTACAACCATGAGAGGAGCTCAACGGTACTGGTTGGTTCGATCATCACCTTTCAGTCCTCTAATTTAATTAATTAATTAATTACAGCAAATCGCTTTCTTTATGATATGTGTATGATATGATGTATATCAATAAATGTGTCATTGTTTCTACTTTACAATTCTTTGATCAAACAAACAAAATCTTACCCAAAAAATAAATAAATAAATAAATTTACTTTTAAACATACTATGCTAAAAATGATATATATAATGAGAAGAAGAAAAAAAGGCAGTGTTTTTTTCAGATAGACAAAAAAAAAAAAAAAAAGGCGGTGTTGTGGACCGACCATACTTTTATTTTGGTAGGATAACATCATGAAATTCTAGTTTATTGTATTTTGTATTGATGGTCTTATTGATTACACTAATAAAGGGTCATTTTGTTGATCAAGAAACAAATGTCATGAAATTGTAGTTGATTAGAATTTAAATAATTATTAATATAAGATTGCATTAATTGGTTTGAAACTGTGGAAATTATTTCTAAAGTCTATTTTCAATCATAAAAAGTAGGTAAAAGAAAGAAAGTTCAAGAAGAGGATCAAATCCAATTTAATTTGCAGGTATCTATTGTTTGTACATGTTTTTATTTCTTCTTTCCATTAATTGAACTCATTTTCAATGCTATAAAGAAGAAGAAGAAAAACCTAACTGATCAGAACACATGCAAAATGATTTACTTTTTCAGTCTATTCTTTTTTCTTTTATAGATAGAGGCCAATAATTGGTGATTTTGAGGGCCTAAGCCATAAAATTAATGCAAAAAGATCTAGAGAAAATTGGATTTTTTTTCTTCTTTTTAATAAGCTAAAATACATAACATACCAGTAGATTTCAAACACATCATGCTATTTTCTTCCTCTTCAAAAGGAAAAAAGAAAAAAATAAAGGAAAAAGTCTAGCAATGGTAGCCAAATAATAATGGCCATACTTATTTCATGTAATTAAGAGCCTCAATGCTACATATATATGATTTGTTAGCTGGATTCTGGGTCCTATCTTAAAAATAATTTATTTTAGCAGATAACTTAATTTTTTAAACTTATATATATAATATAAAAAAGAAAAAATTAGTGAAACATCCCTCTTTAACTTTGTGTAATAGGAGAGGTTTAAGATATATATTTTTTTATTAACTAAAGTCTCTTAATATTTTCACAGAGAAAATTTTACGCAGAGAAATTTTGCCAAACTTAGAGAAATTTTGACTGACTCAAAGAAATTTCAATTCTGACTCAGAGAAATTTCAATTTTTACAAAATTTCTTTGGTATCAAATTTTAAACTTTTTCTGTGAAAATTGAAATTTCTCTAAGTCGGGGACGAAATTTCTCTGAGTCGAATTTCTCTGCGAAAATGTTAAAGGACCTTAACTACTATAAAAATATTGTATGTCTTTTATCTTATAAAATCTTAATATCAGGGATCTTAAAAAAAATTCCCTATAAAAAAATATAATTTTATTAAACAAAATAAAATAGGGACAGGAAGCAATTATAAGATGAGGTAATGTTCAATAAATAACAAGAACTTTGTTGGGACATCATGTACAATAATATTATATCAAACCAAACATTATCATGAGGCTCATGTGGCTAATTTGTGTGGAACTGTTAGTCTTGGCTTTCAATATTTGCACGTTCTTATCATTCTAGTTAAAAATTGCATGGTTAATATAATATAATTAGATGGATATTTGCAGTGGAAACTTTACTTGTGCAACAAAACCTAATTATATATGTAACATGTTGGGCATCTACATGGTCAATTTCGTATGTTTGTACCTTTCTTATGCTTTTGATGGATAAAAAGTAATCAATAATTCAACATACCTAGAATTTTAATGTAGAATGTAATAAAAAAATTAGTAACTTGTGATTCAGATTCTTTTTGTTGATTTAATTTTTGTATGTTTGTACATTTCTTATGCTTTTGATGGATAAAAAGAAATCAGTAATTCAATATGCCTAGAATTTTTATGTAGAATTTAACAAAAAAATATTAACTTGTTAGATTCATTCTAGTCATGGACTATGCAATAAAAAATATCAACTTGTGATTCAAATTCAATCTTAAACAAATTACCATAAGAAATATATTCTGAAAGGGATGGGATGTTGGGCTTGTGAGACCCACCACGGATCCCGTTTCAATAATTTGAACTGTTCAATGTGCCAAAGTCGTCGAATACCTCATCCCTACAAAAAACACATTGATCGGATATGGATAACCCTTTGATCGAAATACAATTTTTTTAAAAAATTATTTTTAAAATCATATTTATCATTGACAAAAATGTGTTTCAATCAAGAGGGTATTAATATCCGATCAATGTGACAAAAATAGGCAAATTATATTATTATTATTATTATGCTTCATTTAAAAATAGTCTATTTTAGTTATTTTTTGATTTTTTATAAAAATATGTAAAAAAAATAAAAAGAGTGATATGATTAGTGCTTGTCTTTTTAACTATTTTTGTCACGACCCGCTCCCCGTACCCAAGAGTTAAGCATCGTGATGGCCAGTAACTGAGGTTACCTCCGGCAATCCTTAAACAGATCAACAAACGCAAACGGAAGTAAAATTTAAATGAGGGTACCAAAATAATCATCGGAGCTTCTATTTTTATTACAAAATATATTGACCAAAAAAGCTGATATTTACATAGAAAAATGTCAATAAAAGTGCTATGTGGCTATTCCGCAGCCCCGCATCTAAGACTTTTCACAAGCTATTTCTGAATTGCGTTGTGTCCTGAAAATTAGTAAACAACTATAAGCACATGGCAGAGTGAGAAATATTATACCAAGAGTATAAGGGACACGAAATAATCATGGATAGTTAGTTAGGCCAAAACATTTAAGATAACTTAATCGGAATAAATAATCCTTTAAGTAGCAAAACTGAGATTATGTAAATAAATCATTTAGGTGGCAGAAACTGAAAATACAGAAATTATGTAACTAAATGACCATAACCACGGTACTGAACAGAACAGAACAGAGGTCACAGAAGTGACAGTCAGAACAGAGGTACGGATTCAAGAGGTGGCTCATACAGATTCTAGAGGTGGCTCCTACAATAGTGTAGCACTTAACTCCGCACAGCACTTTGGTCCGCACAGAACAGAGGTATGGATTCAAGAGGTGGCTCGTACGGATTCTAGAGATGACTCCCACAACAATGTAGCACTTAGCTCTGCACAGCACTTTGCTCCGCACAGAATAGAGGTCAATGGATCAGAGGACCACAAAGTAACCAAACAGAGGTCAATGGTTATTTAAATTCCCCAAGGCGTGAAACTCCCGTGGTGGTACTTAAAAAACATAATTGTATATAAGGTCAAATATTCTTTAAAATATAAACAAACATATCCATGGATTTCCTTTTAAACAAATAGGATTCAGAAGATAATCCACGTAACTGAAATCTTTATAAAACATAACTTTTATTAATATACTAATAAAACATAACTTGTATAAAATAAATTTTGGTAAGTTAAAACATCCGTAAAATACATTTTGGTAATTCAAGGTATAATATAACTCACCTTAACTTTAATACCTTATGTTTTCTTTCCATTACTAAATACCCTTTTAACTTCCACCATCTTTTCCTTCATTTCCTCTCTTTCTTTTCTCTTTTCCTTTCTTCTTTCCTCTTCTTTCCCGTGGACGCCCCCTCCCTTTTATAGGGGGAGAGATGATACGTGGCAGATTTCGATAATAATTACAAAGATTCATTCTTGTCTTTAATAGATATTTAAGATAATTACCTTTTGACCCAATAATTTAATATAATTATATAAATAAATTAATTCATAATTAAATTACACTTTATCATATACCAATGGAAAATTAATTATTTATTTTAGTACCACACCCATTATTATTATTATTATTATTATTTATATTATCTATATTATTATTATTTATATTTTGACCCATAAACTTTTAATAATTATATTGTTTTACAAAATTACACATACTAATATATAATAATTTATATATTTTCCGAACTGAGATTAAATAATATTAATATAAATTCTACAGAATAGTTAAAAATCTGAGTTGTTACAATCTTCCCTCCTTTTAAAAATTTCGTCCTCGAAATTTGTCATGTGTAAGCTATCAGCTGCGCACTCTGATAAATATATATTAGATGATTAATCTGATAGAAAATACTACCTCAAAAAAAAAAAAAAAACTTTACCAAAAATAACTCACCGTCTAGTTGTCAAAAATTGTTTTGAGCCAAAATAAGAAATAATGATCGACTTTAAAAACTTTTCACTCATTTCGTTTATGATAAAATGAATAAAAAATGAGGACACAATGACAGAATTATATGCAAGAATTAAAAAATTTGAGATGAACTTTTCATTGATAGGAAATAGTTTCAAAATTAGTATCTTTATAATTTGAACCCACTTTAAAAAAACATCAAAATAAATTTTTTTTTCTAAATACTGAACTGAAAATTATATGTATTTAATTATATTATAATTTTGGTAGGTGCTTGAACCCGACATCCTTCTTTTCTTGTCCTTTTTTTACTATAACAAATATATATTATATCTAATATCCTTCACAAATTAGGCACACTAAAAAAAAATTTATTAGATATATATAATCATATAAAATTATAATATAATTAAATCGACTAACAAAATGTAATATTTAGGTACTTATTACCCGCTATCCTACTTCTTAAATGTGTGTGTGTCCTATGCTCCAATGATAATTTTTTTTTTATAAACCATTGCTCTGATACCATTTGTCACGACCCGCTCCCCGTACCCAAAGGTTAAGCATCGTGATAGCCAGTAACTGAGGTTACCTCCGGCCAATCTTTAAACAGATCAATAAACGCAAACGGAAGTAAAATTTAAATGAGGGTACCAAAATAATCATTGGAGCTTCTATTTTTATTACAAAATATATTGACCAAAAAGGCCGATATTTACAGAGAAAAATGTCAATAAAAGTGCTGTGTGTCTATTCTGCAGCCCCGCATCTAAGACCGTTAAAAAAAAAAGGCCGATATTTACATAGAAAAATGTCAATAAAAGTGCTGTGTGGCTATTCCGCAGCTCCACATCTAAGACTTTTCAAAAGCTATTTCTGAATTGCGTTGTGTCCTGAAAATTGGTAAACAACTATAAGCATATGGCAGAGTGAGAAGTATTATACCAAGAGTATAAGAGACACGAAATAGCCATGGATAGTTAGTTAGGCCAAAACATTTAAGATAACTTAATCAGAACAAATAATCCTTTAAGTAGCGAAACTGAAATTATGTAAATAAATCATTTAGGTGGCAGAAACTGAAAATATAGAAATTATGTAAGTAAATGACCATAACCGCGGTACTGAACAGAATAGAACAGAGGTCACAGAAGTGACAGACAGAACAGAGGTACGGATTCAAGAGGTGGCTCGTACGGATTCTAGAGGTGGCTCCCACAATAGTGTAGCACTTAGCTCTGCACAGCACTTTGGTCCGCACAGAACAGAGGTAAGGATTCAAGAGGTGGCTCGTACGGATTCTAGAGGTGGCTCCCACAACAGTATAGCACTTAGCTCCGCACAGCACTTTGCTCCGCACAAAACAGAGGTCAATGGATCAGAGGGCCACAAAGTAACCAAACAGAGGTCAATGGTTATTTAAATTCCCTAAGGCGTGAGACTCCCGTGGTGGTACTTACAAAACATAATTGTATATAAGGTCATAGTCAAATATTCTTTAAAATATAAACAAACATATCCATGGATTTCCTTTTAAGCAAATAGGGTTCAGAAGATAATCCACGTAACTGAAATCTTTATAAAACATAACTTTTATTAATATACTAATAAAACATAACTTGTATAAAATAGATTTTGGTAAGTCAAAACATACGTAAAATACATTTTGGTGACTCAAGGTATAATATAATTCATCTTAACTTTAATATCTTACTCTTTCTTTCCATTACTAAATACCCTTTTAGCATACACCATTTTTTCCTTCATTTCCTCTCTTTCTTTCTTTCCTCTTTTCCTTTCTTCTTTCCTCTTCTTTCCAGTGGACGCCCCCTCCCCTTTATAGGGGGAGAGATGATACGTGGTAGATTTCGATAATAATTATAAAGATTTATTTTTGTCTTTAATAGATATTTAAGATAATTACCTTTTGATCCAATAATTTAATATAATTATATAAATAAATTAATTCCTAATTAAATTACACTTTATCATATACCAATGAAAAATTAATTATTTATTTTAGTACCACACTCATTATTATTATTATTATTATTTATATTATCTATATTATTATTATTTAAATTTTGACCCATAAACTTTTAATAATTATATTGTTTTACAAAATTACACATACTAATATATAATAATTTATATATTTTTCTAACTGAGATTAAATAATATTAATATAAATTCTACAGAATAGTTAAAAATCTGGGTTGTTACAATTTTAACTAAAAAAATTCTCCCCAAAAGTGTTTTATAGACAATACACTACACAATGTTTAGATTTGCAAAAATATGTAATGCTAAGAATTTGTTTGAAAATTGATTATTTTAATTTTTTTTTTATTTTTCAAAAAATAAAACTTATAAAAAAAAAAATTTGAGAGCGTGATGTAATAAGTTAATTTGACATTTTAAATATTTTAACCCGCCCAAAAAAAAAAATTTACTCCAAAACAAATCCTAAATAATTAACCTAGAAAATTACTAGGTCAGTCAAAACCATTGTTGGGGGAACTAGTACAACAGGTCATGGTAAGAAAAAGCGCCCTTAATTCGGAGTAGTGACCCACTTGCCATAAAAGGGTAGTACTGTACCCCACCCCTAGTATTTGGTCAGGAAGTAGTACCATATAATGTTGAGTACAGAATTTGAGTGACATATGCTACTGACCCCATTAAACTAAGGGCTCATTACATAATTTGGTTATGCTGACGTAATTGGTTACAGTGACCCCAATTTATTGCAATGATACCCCTGTGTAAATTATGGACCACTGATTTCTCCTATTTATTGCCTTTTTTGTTAGCCCAATAGTATATTTATTAGTGATGAAGAGTCGATGTATCCTAAATAATTTATTAAATTTATTATATAGATGTAGGATTTATATAAATTTATGTGTGTGAGTTTCATATTATGTAAGAGATTTGATAAAAAATTTAGTAAATTATTTAAAATTTTTAACATAACTTTAAATAAAAAAAATAATACCATATATATCAATTAATATATTAATTATAAATTAACAAATAATATGACATAATTTTAAAAATTTTAAATTTTTATAATTTATATGATGAGTAAAGTTCTAATATATCAATTAATACAGGTGAAGGATTCCAGTCACAGTCTTACATTTGGAGGGTCCCATCTGTTTTCATTATTTACTTAATTGAATGTATAGCCTAACCAATGCCCAATGCCCTCCACTCCACCCAACCCCTTAACATGCATATATTTTGAAAATCCTATCTGGAGAGGATTTAGGACTATTTGACAATCCTACAAAAAGTATATTATTATTTTTTTTGAGTAATATTATTTTTTATTTTTTACATATTTTTTTTCATAAAAAATAAAAAATATATTTATTTACACCATTCTAAACACCCTCTTAATCTCTCTTTCTTATATGTAATTCTTATTTCATTGTAATAAAAAGAAGGAAAATTATATAAAAATTCACTTTTTAAATCTAGTAATGTGTTAAAAAATGATTGGTTAAACATTAGAGAATATTTAATTATTAATCAATGATTTTCTTAACACATTATTAAATATAAAAAGTGAGTTAACTTTTAGACCTGAATAGTAATATTTTAAAAAGAATTATATATGTATATATATATGTATGAAGTATTTATCTCTCTCTTTTTAATTGTTTTTTGGGGGTGGGGGTGGGGATGGTGGAGGATTTGATTTACATGAACATGTTTCGTGTGTGCAACAACTGCAACCGCTCGTCCTAACAATATAGGTACAATTACAAATTAATGTATCAGACCAAAAAAAAAAAAAAACAATTATAAATTAATATTATATTACAAATCTTAAAAAAATAAAAAATGAAAGCGCAAGGCCTCAGCCAGGTAGATGGGTCTATCCCATGGACGACTCCAAAGGTGTGACCACAATGAAAATTTAAGGGGGGTGGGGGGTCTACCTGATTAGTGTTTGCACAGAGAGAGAGAGAGAGAGAGAGAGAGAGAGAGTATTGATTCTTTTGCAGCAAAATACCAAAGACTTCACCCACCTCCCCACACTCTGATGTTGCTTTGCTTGTTTACCTTACCCCATCAATCAAAGTCCCCTTTTCTTTTTACACCGCCCTTTTCTCTCTCTCTCTCTCCCTCTCTCCCTCCCGCTACTTGTTGGTTGAATAGAGGGTTGGCTCTGCCTTTTTCAACCCCCAAAGTAAACTTTTACTATAAGATCTTTTTTATATATATAAATGTTTCAAATCAGACTTTTAATACAAATCAATTTTTAATTTTTTTTTTTTGGGATAAAATCAGACTAGTTGATAATTTAAAATTTATTTAAAAATTTTAAATTTTCGTATTTTTAGTTACAAAATTATTAATCAAACTTGTTTTAACCAATTTAAACCAAACTCATTCAATTTTCCTTATGATATAATTCATTGAATGTATGATTTAATCAATTTTAAATTTGAAACTTTTTTTTTTCATTAACAATTGTAAGTAATAACTATAATCAATAATATATACAATTCATACAATTAAAAAACAATCATAAATTAATTTTAAATAATTCACTATATCATTAATTTTTTTTTTTGTTTTTGGGGTTTTTTTTATGAGCAAATATAACAACAAAAAAACAAGACTTATTTAATTTTTTTAAAAAAAATTTCTAAAGATTTCTTTTTCAAATAATTTTCAGAGGCCCAAACGGCCGCTAGAGTAGTGGGCTATGCATTAACAAACATGCCAAAGTACTTTCCCCTTGCGTATGCCGTCTTAGGAAAATATTTGATAGCTCGGAATTTTACATTCATTTACACTTAAAATGATATCGTTTTGAATGATTTGAATCATTTGAGCCACAAAATTTTAAACTACCTAACATTGTTGCGGTCATAAATAATTTACACCCCCTTAACCGCCCCTCCCATCCTGCTGTCATTTTCATCATATAAATCTCACGCTTTATCTCTCTGTCATCACAATTTTGTTTTCTCTTCACATGTTTTGTAATGGAGTTTTTACCATGCCCACCATACAAATTTCGAGACATAAATGTGTCTGAGATTGGATTTTTTAATAACTTTTTATTGATTTTTTTTAAATTTTACTAAACTTATTATTATTTTTTTTAAAAAAAAAAAAAACTTATACTGTTAAATTTTACTAGACAATACAGACCACAAAAGTTTTTAAAAAAAAACTCGCAAAAAAACATTTAGGGGATAAAAGAATTTGGGACAAAGGACCTCCATCTGTTTTAATTCGTATTTTTTTATTTTTAGTAAATTTTTTAATATTTTGGTCAAAATGTTTTATTTTTTTTAGATACATCTAATTTAGATACACTTACAAAGTAAAATATTTATGTGAACAAAATTCAATAAATACAAAAAAAAAATGAAAATTTACTGAATATTCACTTAATTTTTTATTTTTTATTTTTTGTATTTTTTAGTATTTAGTAAAATTTTAAAGATTGTTTTGTAAATTTTAGACGTATTTAGATTAAGTGGATATAAAAAGTAAAAATATTAATAAATATATTTAAAACAAGGGGGATGCACCAATAAATCCCAAATTAATAACTTACGCACTGTTTAGTCCTAAAAGTTTTCTTATAGACTGAAAGGTCCCATTACAATATTAATAATATCAGATACAATGTTAATAACATCAGAGTCATGTTACAAACATTAGATTTCAAACATCTAATGTTCATCAAATTTCAATAATGTTTGAAAATATAGGATGAAAAACATCTAATGTTCATCAGATTTCAATAAATTTTGAAATTATAGAATGAAACATCAGATCATTTACATCATTTACATCATGCTGATATAAAAATGGGACTAAATGGAGCATAAGAAAACTTTTAGGACTAAATGGTTCAACGTTTCAAAAACTAAGACTTATGGGTAAATTTTCCTTGAATTAACTACAAATAAAAAAAATATGAATTAAAACCTCAAAAACTGTTTTTGAAAATTCTAAAACCAAACTTTGGTACTTATTTGTAAAAATCTAGGATTGTTTCAATAAATTATAAAAATATTGTTTGTGTACCATTTTGTGAGTTTATATAATTTTTATTTTTTAGATGAAAATTTTATTTTGGACAAATTACACTTGTAGTATTTGCATTTTGTCTCTTGTGTCATTTTAATCCCTATACTTTCAATTAACTCGATTTTGATTCATATTTTAGATTTTATTTCAATTTAATCAAATTTTCTCATTAAAAACACTAATCGCTGTAATCAGTTACTAAATTGAGATAAAATTATAAATTTATAATCAAAATCAAGTCAATCGAAATTATATAGACCAAAACAGTACAACAGTTAAATTATAAGGACTATTGCAATTCAATTTTCCTTTTATTTATTTGCAGATAACCTTCATGTGTCTTGTGGAATTTATTTTAAGTTTTAAGTCACCACACACACCTCATCCATCCCTTAATCCAAAATAAATAAATAAATAAATATAACAAAGAAGGCAGGAAAAAAATGGATGGATGTGATTATCCACCTGCTACAATCACACCTACAAAGAAAAAGTAGAGTGATGCTAGTTGTTGTTTTAGGTAATAATTCACAAGTTGTCCATTAATAAATGCAGTCCATCACTAATCCTCCACTAATTATCATATTTGTTAGCTCATGTTGCAACCATGAACAATATATATAGGATAAGATAGTATATAATATATATATATGTTATCTCATAATAATTGTGATAAGCTTAAAGTAAAGGTTAGTTGCACTATTTCCATCTAAAATTGATGAATTAAGTGGAAACAAAATAAATGCCTTCAGGTAAGTATGGTTGGAAAGAAAAAGGTCGAAAGTGAGAGAAAAAAAATATTTTTTTTTTCTACATTTGTTTAATATGAGAGTTGTGAAAGTTAGAAGAAAGTTAAATTTCATGTACAATCCATATTAATATGACAAGTTGGATTTTAATGTTTGCAGAAAACACAAATTTTTTTTATCATCATAAAAGTAGGCAAATTTTATCTCATTTCTCAATTTTCTCACAAAAATTTCATTTTAACTAAATTCATATGAGAAATTAATTTTTTTTATTAGTTTCTATTTTTCATTTTTATCACTTTTATTTTTCATCTTGTTTTTTGCTGTAATGAAACAGACCTTAAGACCAAGGGGTTTGCCTAGTGGATGGAACAATCTCTTACCAAGTGTGATGCCCAGTTTTTAGTCTTTATTACTGTAAGTGTAACTTTCCTTCCCATAGTCCCTTCCTAACAAATTTTTTTTTTTTTTTTCTCCCTTGAAAAAAGAGAAAAGAAAGGAGGAGAGACCTTTAAGAATTGCCAACATTAATTTGTACCAAAATTTGTTTAGTTGACCCAAATCAAGTTAGTGGGTGTAACACCAATAAATCATGCACTCTGGACTTAAAAAATAGGGTAAACTACCAATAGGTCCTACTTTGGAGACTTATTACCCAATAGGTCCTACTTTGGAGACTTATTACCCATTAAGTCCTATTGATAAATTTATTAAGTGATAAAGATAAATTTATCAGTCTTTTATTTTTATGAAAAAATTTATAGTAATAAATTTATCAGTCTCTTGTTTTTATGAATAAATTTTTAGTGATAAATTTATCACTCTCTTATTTTTATAGTGTTAAATTTATTAGTTAGGACCTGTAGGTAAATAAGTCTAGTTAATAGGACTAATTGGTAAGTACTCCTAAAAAATAAGGCGGTAATAAGGCTATTGTCTTTAAGCATTAATACTACATAAAAAAAAAATAATAAAAAAATAAAAATAAAAAATTGTGAAAGTTTATATAAAAGAGGTATAAAAGTAAAAAATTAAGCCTAGTTGCTCTTGTGGATGGTTGAGAAGAGATTACTTTGGTCTGATGAAAGGCATAGATTGGTATGGTGCGTGAACTGTTGAGAAGTGGTGGAGGTGAGGAATGAGGATGGTGCCATGCATGTTTTTATTGAACCAAACAAAAATTCCAGAGAAAATTAATTGTAGAAAAAAAAAAAAAAAAAAAAAAAGAGGAAAGAGAAAGGAAAGGAAAGAAAAACCCTAGAAAATGAAAAGGAGTTTTGGGAGTGTGTGTGTTGTGGGTCAAGGAAATGGATGATGAAGAATGGTTGGATTAGTATTAAAGAAATGTTTTAGGCAAAGTTGGTGTGCTGAAGACCCAAGGAAATGTTTCATGACACATCTTGGAAATGATTATTCATTCTCTCAAGATTTCAATTTCAATCTCATAAAAAAAGGTAAATAAATAAATAAATATAAGAATTAAAATATTAAAAAAATAAATTTAAGAAAAATGAACTAAAATTTATCTTATACCCTTCAAAGATCATTTCATTAATTACTTGAAAACTCACCGAATCAATTGGGCAAATCATCAACACCAAAAGGGTAGACGTGTTAAATAATTCGAGTTTTACTGTTGTGCAGTGCAGCCACTCCATCCCCTCCTACCAATAAAAAAGAAAAAGGAGGGAAAACAGAAGAAAGAAAAAAAGAAAAATTTAAAATTAGATTATGGGATTACTTGGTCAGATAATCTTCCATATCAAAAATAAAAATAAACAAGTTATAATCAATGATAATATACACATTTTAGGGAAGTTGAGTCCACTATTTTTATTTATTGCATTTGAATTTTGAAAGCTTGTATCCATCGTCTAGATTGCATTATTGAAAAGAATCACAAGTGTGAATAGTGGTATATCATATGACAAGTCATGTTATGTTTTTGTCAAAATTATTGTACACATGCGCAAAACTTTATCCACTCCACATGCACTTAAGAACAAATCAACTCATTTCAATTACAGATTACGAGTGGCATCCATTTGCACAGTATTCACTATAACAAATAAAAGTTTAGAAAACAAAAATTTAAGAATTAATTTATTTTTTATGGACGAAATATTTTGTTATAAAAAAATATCATTATTGTATTTTTAATGATGAAGTTTGATATTTAATGATAAATTATTATTCTTTTGGAATCAAAATTTTATCTAAAAAAATAAACCTTTTTATACCAAATTATTTTGTCCATTAAAATGTATTTATTAATAAATTTTTTAAAATTTTGTCTCTACAAATCTTTTTTTGACTTTTTCAAACGATCTTTTAGCGGCTATCTTTACAATAATAGGAATTGATCTCCAGATTTTTTTGCAACAAAATTTAGGGGAAAAAAATTCGATCCCAAAACTCTTGTTTTTGTAGTGATTTATTCAAATATAGTTAAATAATTTTGATCAAGATTTGGACTTTATATAACTTTAATGGTTACCATTATATATATATATATATATATTTCACTGTGCACCCTTTGCAGTAGAACTGAAAACAAATTAAAAATTAATTTAGAATTATCGCTTTATTAATAACGAGGGAATTGCAAAAAAGTGGTATCAACACAAAATAATTGCAATGTCATAAAAACACAACTAATTAATGTATTCAATTTTGAAACTAAGGCCCCGTTTGGTAGAGCTGTGAGAAAGTGATTATAGCTTATACCTTAATAGCTTATAGCTTATAACTGTGAACATAAGCTGATTTTTGACTTATAAATTAAGTTTCTCCTCCCCCACTCAAAGAATAAGTTGATTTTTGACTTACAAAAAGTTATAAGTTGTATTGTTAAGCTGAACCAAACACATTAAAATAGCTTAAATTAAGCTAAAAGTTGAAATAAGCTGGAAATAAGACCTACCAAACAGGGCCTAAGTCTTATACTTCTATCTCTTTGTAATTATTTTGAGTTTATATTATTTTTTTACAATTGTCCCATTAATGAATTACCACTACTAATCATATAAAACATTAATAACCTTTTGATGAATGGATTATTTTTTTAAGAAAAATGCTATGAATCCCAGGTAAATTATCAAATAAATTATCAAACCTCTCACATGGGTGTAGGATCCACACACATGTGATTTGTGTGGATCCCACGGTTTGATAATTTGTTTGGTAATTTATTTAGGATCCCTAACATAACTCTTTTTTTAATATTAATTTCATTTATAACTCACCAAATTTCATGACCTTATTTATAATTTCTATCTCCTAAAACATAAGGACAAGTTTTGAACTTTCCAGGAAACAAAACCAAAAGAAGATTCCAAGCACATCTAAAAAATCACTATTCTTACTAGAAATTAGTATACCTAAAGCTCAACGTTCCAAATTAAACCTGTTTAGTTGTAAAACAATTTTTTTTTTTTTTTTAGAATAGTAATAAAAAAATGTTGACTTTATAACTTAATTATCAACTTGATAACATCATTGCTTGCATCAATATTTTGGATTAACCCTTAAACAGTCTAGGTCTTCTGAGGTATCAATGTTTAGTTTGGTGCTTTCAAAGGACTGTTCAAGGATGATCAAAATAGTAATGAAAATTGTCCTTCCTAAGTATGAATTATATATAGACACGCGCATAAACACACAAGTATAATATATGTGTTATCTGTGTGCTTTGAAAATGATCGAAAAAAATTATAATAGATTAACCTAAGTCATGTTTATAAAAATTATAATAGATTAACCTAAGTGGTTCAGCAACCCCAATTATGTGAGAAACAATGTATTATTACACTAAGTCATGTTTCACCTTAATCCACGAGTCAATGAATTTGATCCGCGTTTTGAGCTATTTGGATTATTGCGAAAAAGTTTCGTACAAAAATGAGTTATTTTAATAATCCAAACACATGGAGTCTTCCAAAATCTTGAAAGATCCATCTGGTCAGTTTATTTTTATTTATTCTAACTTTTTCTTTGTGGGTAATACAAACCATTTCTTGAACTATAATTAAAGATACAGTTAAGTTTATAATTTAAATAATGCAGAAGAATACTATAAATGCAAAATCAAGTAAAAGGACAAGTTGCTTCTCTTTTTAACGAGTAATTTTTGTATTCGGATAGGATATATATCATGTAATACTTTTTATTATTGTGATTGGTTTTAATAGTAGGATTCACTATATTTATGTTAGGTGTTTGGAGAACTATAAGAGATATATATATTTGTAATTGGTGAAAGATAATGTCACATCATACTTTATTGACATATAAAAATATCTCCTCTCTAACCATCTATGCAAAAACATTATAATAAAAGCAACGCACAAAGAAAACAATCCATAGACAGAGAGAAAAGGAAAGGCTGTCTTGGGACTTTGAGGGAGAAGAAAACAATGAGTTGTGAATTGGGTAGGAGAATTATGTGTTTGCACATATGTACTAGAAGGTTGTGCATGGTTGTAATTGTTATTTAAAAAATAAAAAATAAAAAAATTGAATAAATCAAAATTTGAATAAAAAAGTTGGGCAATTACAAAAGGGTAATTCGAAAATAAAAATATAATTAAAAAATGTGAGAATTCTTCACCAAATAGGCTGTACACTTCAAACTTTGGCAAGAAAAATTTTAGGCTGTGTTTGGTGGAACTTTCCAAATATGATTCTACAACATGATTTAGGTGTTTTGTTTATTTATAATTTTCAAAAATTGATTCCACATTCACATTTCAAAACACGTCTATTCGGTGATCCTCCCGGATGTTCGGTTGACCAGCCGATTGACTAGAACAGTGTTCGTGTTTTTTTTTTTTAGCACCTGTTATTTTTATATTTTAAATAAAAAATATTTTGGGAATTTTTTTAAAATTTTTTATGAGCCTTGAATAGAATTTTGAGTTGTGTGTTTGGTTATAAGTTGTAAATTTTTGAATCAAATATCATATTTCACATCACTCAATTCAAACTCAATTCAAAACTCTTTTCAAAACTCATAACCAAACAAATTTTTTACACTCAAATCATAATTCCAAAACTCACAAACTCAAAATACAACTCTATTCTCATATCATAATTCTAAAACTCTATCAAATACAACCTTAGCCTCTTTTAGGCTAAAATTCACAAAAAGACAAAATAAGTTAAAATAGCTAATAAGACAAAATGACACATTAACCTCACAAACATCACATTCAACTATAAAAAATTCAATCATTTTCTCAAACACAAAAATTTAAACCTACTAAAATAGCCAAAAATTAAAACAACCTACAAAAATAGCAATTTCCCATACACCAACATACTAGGGTATTTTAAAAAGTTGGTAAAAAGTTGACTTTTGACTTTTTTAGTGACTTTTTTGGTATTTTTTTGGGACTTTTTTGAAAAAACTTGGTAAAAAACCAAAAAAATTAACTTTTTATTAAGTTCCCAAATTACCCCCACTATACTCTAACCATCCATGCCATAAACAGTTTAATAGTAGTTGATAAGATCAGACTCTGGTAGTTTAGGCATGTTAAAAAAATGTTACATATCTTCGTCAGCAGAGGTAGTATAGAAGATGATTAACAATCCTACTTATTTAAAAAATAATAATTAAATTTTTTTCAGACTTTAAAAAGTGTGAATTATATTTATTCTGATTGTAACCTACACTATATCAAATTTCATACATTTAATTTTTAAGAATTTAATTATCTAAAAAAAATTATTATATATTTTTTTTCTTTTCTTTTTGGAGTAGTCATATATTGCCGTGGAGGGTTGTATTACCATGAATGAAGGAGAAAGGGAGATGATTAATAGGAGGAAGATGAGCCGACCCTTGTGGGACCTAAACAAAGACAAATTGTGTGATATGCCATTCCCAAGCTAGCGCTCTCTCTCTCTCTCTCTCTCTCTCCTCTTTTTTGGTGGCTTCTCTCTTTTCTTTATCACCTCCATCAATTAAAGTAGAAGTTAATAGCCTTCTTGGTTTTGGGGATGATTAACAATACCAACTCAAACTTTTCTTGTAGGATTCACTCCATCCTCTCTTAATTTTTGCTTCACCTACACATAGATATTGAAGTCTGCAACTTTAATAGTAGATGGGAATTTCTTTTTATGATGAAATTCATCACATTTTTTTTATACAATTAAATACCCTTTTTAATTAATGAAGGAAAAACCCTTCCCCCTTGGCCCTCTCTTTATCTCTCTCTGTTCACATTTATATTTTAAGAAAAATGAATTTCACTATTTTTAAGCCAATTGTTAGACAATCAAGGCATAATTCAATGGTTTTTCACCTCCTATGTAATATTATAAATAGATAATCTAGTTTTAAAATTATATTAATAGTCCTTTTTGTAAGACAACTAAATTATTTGACTCTGATTTTGAAATTTTTAATAGGTTGTATGCACATAAATTTATAAAATGAACGAACTGAATTGTCAAAATAAGACTTGCTTAGTCTACAAATTTGTCATGTCAATCCACATAACGAGCAGGAGGGAAAAAAAAAAGGGGTAAAATTGATACTGTAACTCCCATATTTCAATGGCATCAGTTTGTCTTAAAAAAAAAAATCAAAAGAATTTTAAACAAAATACAAAAAAGCATTTTAGGGCCTCTACCTAGCGTCACTATGATGTAAACAATATTTCAATATGTAATTTTATTGAGCTCAAGTCCATTTCATGAACAGCTTTTTTGGGTATAAGTTATTTTTGTTGAATTGAGACTTTTTTTTTTTCTCTTCTTTTTTCAATGTATGATCAAAGTTCCTTAACAATTTTTAATCAATCTGAAAATTTCATATGCGCATAAAAAGTTCAACTGATTGATGGTTTGACTTCTTCATTGCAGACGTGGAAGTTAAGAATTTCGACCCACATTTCTTTGTTATTGTCATTATTTTTTATTTGTGATTTTAATTTTTTTTTTTAATTTATAATAATTAACTACATATATGATTGAAAGACACAATTTGAAGAAGGGCATGGCAAGGCATGTGTTTGAAGAAGATTGAAAGGTTGCTAAATAGAGGCATTGGTTGAAACAAAACCAAACATGATTGTCAACTAAGGAATGGAGAGATAGCTTAATTTACGGACGTAACACCGCGGCCAATTTAGGTAATGTAATGGTAGAAATATTAAATTTTTTATCAAATGAATGATCAAATAACTCACATGGGTGTGAGGTCCACACTTTAGGTTAGGTAATGTTAAGGATATTAAATTTTCTACCAAATGAATGATCAAATATCTCACATGGGTGTGAGTAATGTTAGAGATATTAAATTTTCTGTCAAATATCTTACATGGGTGTAGACTCCACAAGCATTTTCCATTTAAGGTTGTTTGCAACCGTGACTAATTTTCAATCAATAAATTTGTTTTTTAACTATTTAATAAAGGTATGTTCCAGAATTATTGAATAATTACCCAATTCCAAAGTTTAATTATGGCATGTACGCTGATATTTCTAACTAATGATGCTGCAAAGAAGAGATGAATAAGCTTATCTTGTTTGCCATCCAACAATAAGGCAATTGACAAGTTAAATAATAAATTGTTCAAATTTAATTTAATAATTGAACGATTTTCAAAATATCTTAAAACTTGACTTATTTAATTTCAAAACAAATTCCAAATGAGTTTAATCCACATGAACTCTAGTAACTTGATTTTTAATAGTATATATTTAATGCACTTTAAAGTATATTTAAACTTAACTTGTTTACATTATGTGTCAATTTTAAATAAGCTTTTAAATGAGTAGTTTGATTCATTTTATAGCCTTACCCAATTGATCAATATAGGTCAAGTTGATTCCATCCATCCATGATTGGTCTAAAAATACCATATCAACATACTAAATTAATTTAGTTCAAAAAAAAAAAAAAAACTAAATTAATGTTTCAAAACCATCTAATTACTTGGAAAAACTCTCATTGCCACCCAACAAATAATGATGGTACATGGCAGGGCAATTTAGTCCACTACAAATATTTGTTTTGGTACATCCACTAGAAATATTTGGTGCAACTAAAAACGGTTCAAATTTTTGAAAACTAATCAATGACTTTCTTTGATCTTCCATAAATTAAGGGGTAATATAGGGCTAATTTAGTAATTTGACATATAGTCTTTGGAAGAAGTTTTGATCAAACACTAACTTTGTGAGATGGGAATAAGGAGAACCCAACCAACAACCCATGCAATTAGGTCGGATGGTATTCTGATCTTTTCTTTCTTTTCTAAGTAAGGAATGAGAACTAGAAGGGTTTGCATATTATTAGTTGTTAAAAGAGATTGAATCTTCAACACCAAGTAACTAATATTCAACACTTTCCCCAAAATTATTAGAGATAAAAGGTAAACCATATTTTAAAGAGTAAATTTAATAACCGAAAATTTCCAAAAGAAATTTAGAAAAAAGAAGTGAATTGGGGATTGGACAGTCCACACTCCAGGGCCAACCAAAAAAAAAATTCATATTAATCTACAACATGATTTAATTATATTTACTTTAAAAAATAAATGATTTGTTTTTAAATTTATATTTATCTTTCAGATTTTTTAATACAAATATAATAAAATCATGTGATTATAGTTATTGGATTAATATGACTTTTTTTATACAAATAACCCACAATAGTAGGGGTGAGCAGCGGATATACCGATCCGCCAAAACCGACCGAACCGAACTGATCCGCCGCATTTTGGACAGATGCGTGATGACGAGCGGACGGTTACAGATTGATTTTCTCCAATCCGCCAATTTGGCGGACGGATGGCGGATTTAAGATTTCTTTGGCCGCAACCGAACCGCCAAATCACGAGCACCCCTAGTAATTTATAAGACTTTGTATTTTCAATTTGTTTAAATATTATGTTTGTGTTTTCAATTGAAAAAGAGTTTAAATATTCTGTTGAAAAAAATTTTCAACTTGAATATATTTTTGAATTGAAAAAAATAAACATATTATTTATCTATATTTTTTGGTTTTTAAATCTAGCTCCAAAAATAATAAATAGAAAATATGATATATGCTAGTTGGTTTTTGTTTTCAAAAACATATGTAGATGTAACAATATAGAGACATACAATCTCTACTACTGCTCTGTTCATGGTTTTGGTGGTTTGAATTATTATTATATTTTAATAATCACAGATTGTAATACTTTATGTGGATGAATCATGCTGTGATTGTAATATGTGGATGAGGTATGCAGTGATCGTGATATTCTAAAGTTTCAAACCTTCTTTATTTAGATAAGGCATACAGTGATTGTAATACTTTTTTCAGTCATTAACTGTAATACTTTTTTTTTTTTTTTTTTTTGAGAAAGTGCACAAGTTGAATTATGTTGAAAATTTATAAAATTTTAAACCGCCAAACCGATTCGCATCCATCCGCCAAACTGCCAATCCGCTCAATCCACATCCGCCGGATTGGCAGACGGATGCGGATTGATTTTCTTCAATCCGCTAATCTGACGGACGAATGGCGGATTGGAAGTTCCGTGGCCGCAACCGACCCGCGCCCACCCCTACACAATAGAATTAAAAATTAATTAATCAAATTATTAAAATAAAGACCAAGATAGGCTAAAAAAAATATAAAACAACGTAAATCTCGCCTCAATGACAAGTCATACCATATGATGTCTACCTTCGCCATTATTTTTTTCTTTTTGGTGGTGGTGGATTCTAAAGTTAATCACAAGTAGCTAAGCATGTGAAAGAAAATGCTTCAATACCTCTAAAGCGTAACTATTGCTTCACAAATCTCAAGTGGATACACAACCTCAAACAAGATACACCCTCTTTAGAAATGCAAGTAGGGATAAACTTGTCATTGTCCCATAATAAGTGCTCCATATTTTCCAACATGGTGGAGTGCCCAATTCAAGATAAGTATAAATTTATGAAAAATAAGATTTAGGAAGAAAAAAAAAACAATTCTTTTTTCTTTTTATCTCCCAAGAATTATAAAATCAAATTTAGAGAGAGAGAGTAGAGTGAGACGCATGGGCCATGTACAAACAATCCGGGGGCAGCGGTAGCGGCAGAGTCCATCTCTGCACGCCCAACAACAACATCACCCACCTTCTTCATTGCTTCTCTCTCTCTCTCTCTCTCTATATATATATATATATAGATTTTTATATATAATTTCTTTTTAATTTTTAGAAAAATTTAAAAAAAAATAATAAATAAAATGAAATTATAAATTAGGTGTAGTATGAGGAGGAGGGGAGGGGGTGAAGAAAACAAAGGAGAGACTCCACCTCAAAAGAAAAGCCAAGCCTCACGCGAAGAAGAAGGGGAAGTTAAAAGCAGCGAAAGAAAGAACCCATAATAAGAGGCCTTCTCTCTCTCTCTCTCTCTCTCTCTCTCTCGGACTGATTCGATTCAATCGCATCTCTCTTTCTCTCTCTTCCTCTCTCAGCATATACATACATATACATCGATATAGCATAGCTACAAAGGATTAACAAAGCAGGAGGACAAGAAACGGTGGTGGTGGTGATGACCTCTTAATTCCTTTCAATTCTCTCTCTCTCTCTCTCTCTCTACAAGTCTCATTGAAGAGTTCGCCTCGGGTTGGGGTTGGGTTGTTTTCTTCTCTTTCATACTGTTTATGTGTTTGCGTTAATTAGTCCTCCCCATACGCGTCTCACCACATTGCTCTCTCTCTCTATACATACCCATCCACTTGTGTCTCTCCTTTCTCTGTCTCTTCTCCATATCAAATAACAATCGATAACAATGGCCGTTCAAGCTCAATACCCATCAAATGTTCTTTTCCTAAACAGGTTTGTATTCTTCTATTCACCTTCTTCTCCATATATATGTAATTGGGTTTTGGTTTGATGATTGAGTTGCTTTTATGCAGAAGTGTACAAGAGGTAAAGAACCCACTTGGAAACGACTATTCATTGCAGCCACAACCAGGCGTTGTTGGTGGTGGAGGAGGAGGAGGATTTCTTGATCAATCATCCCACATGTTATTCAACAATGGAGGTCAGCTAATTCTCTCTGTTTCACCAATATCTTCTTGTAATCAATTGAAATCTTCATTTGATGATCACCGTTTTGATTTATAGAGCGCATTGTTTTTCTCCACAGTGGGGACTAATCCACGGAAGAGAGGAAGAGAACTCACAGCAACAACATCCCCAATCAATAATAATCATTTCTCTATCCAACAATCTCATCCCTCTCAGCTCATAGACCTCTCTCAACTTCACACCCCGCAACCTAATGTGGTCTCCACAGGTCTCCGTTTATCATTCGGCGAACAACAACAATTACGACATCAACAACAACAACAACAACAACAAGCTCTCTCTTCTCAATCTTCTGCTCTGTTTTCGGTCTTATCTGAAGATTTGGCAGCCCAAATCACGCAACAGAGAGATGAAATTGAACAATTCATTCAAGCCCAGGTACTAATTTCGCTTTTCCCTTAATGGGTTCTCTCAATTTTCACACACACACCAAAAAAAAAAAAAAAGCTCTCTTCTCAATCTTTATATTTCCATGGATGTTCAGGGAGAGCAACTGCGGCGCACATTAGCAGAGAAGAGGCAGAGACACTACCGTACCCTGCTGGGGGCGGCGGAGGAATCGGTGGCCCGGAGGCTGAGGGAGAAGGAAGCCGAAGTCGAGAAGGCGGCGCGCCGGAACGCCGAGCTGGAGGTCCGAGCGGCTCAGCTGAGAGCGGAAGCACAGGCGTGGCAGGCGAGAGCCAGGGCTCAGGAAGCCACCGCGGCGTCGCTTCAGGCTCAGCTTCAGCAAGCCATAATGGGCGGCGGTGCGCAGCCGCAGCAGCAGGATAGAGGAGAGGAGTTGGGGTGTTCCGGCGGCGAGGCGGAGGACGCCGAGTCGGCTTACATTGACCCGGACCGAGTCGAGGCGGCGAGTGGACCGAGTTGCAAGGCGTGTCGGGAACGAGTTGCTTCGGTGGTTGTGTTGCCGTGTCGGCACCTTTGTCTGTGTAGAGAATGTGGTGCCATGGCTCAAGCTTGTCCTGTCTGTCTCTCTTTCAAAGAGTCCACTGTTGAGGTCTTCCTTTCTTGATGTGGGCCCCTATCTCAGGCCCAGCCCATCCCAATCCTGGTCCAATCTTTGGCCCAATAGCATGAGAGCCTGGACCATCTTGCAGAGAGGGCAATGAAGTTTGACAGCAAAACTAAAAAAGTAAAAAGTAAAAATTAAAATAATATTGAATATAATAATAATTATATTCTCGTCTCTTTTATTTTAATTTTTTTTTTTCCTTTCCAATACTTGAATTTTTGTGTTTTTATTTATTTTTTTCTTTTTTTGGGAGGACAGTGAGTATCTTAGGGATAATGTACATGGCCAACAAGGGTAGTTTTGCTTATAGTTCTTTTTTGTTTTTCAAAATTTAATTCATATATAAATTCTTTTATTGATGATTACTTTTTTGGGTTTGGATGGTAATGCTATGTGTGTTTAGTATGCCAGTCGTTTGTTTATATAGGGCATGTTTGATTGGGTAGGTTAGAGTATGGGATTGAGATTATTAATCTGTAGGTCCAATTATTCTATATTTGTTTTAATATTTTGGTTTAGGATTATTAATCCAAGGATAATTAATCTAACAAATTTGTAGGATTTTAGTAATGGGGTAGGGGTGGATTATTAATCCAATAGATATTAATCTAATTGGATAGTGAATACTACACTAATTTAATAGGATTATTAATACTTCACTATTAGTCTTGTGAATCAAACATGACCCTATAGTCTTTTTATTTTCCAAAGTGATTAGCCAGCACAACAATACACCTATTATTGTCATGTGTGTGTTTTTAAATGGAATAAAATGTAATTTTCTAAAATGAAACTAAAAAGATTCACGCATAGAATAGATGAGGGAGTTTGAAAACGTGTTTTCACAATGTCTATGTTAAATGTTGTCTTATTATGTGGCATTGCTTAAATAATTCATGGCATTAGTAAATCAAATTTTTTAAATTTTTTATCAAAATAATAAAAGTAAAAATAAACTTAGTAAATCTAAAACCATAAGGTACACAAGGTATTCATTTTGAGTGTGGTTTTTATTGACTTTTTATAGCATGGACAAAGGCAAAATCTCATTGAAGATTTTTGGAGTTTTGGTTTAATGATATAGGTGCCATGGTTTTACATTTTTTTGTTTTTTTTGAAAAATATCGTAACAAGTAATTATTGTGCGGTACATGTCGAGTCAAAAATCAATTAAAGAATTTTATTAGACTCATATTTCTTATCTACAAACAAACCTTCAATAATGACAAATTTCAAATGTACTTTTACTATAAACAAAAGTTTCTTGAACAAGTGATGAATAAAAATACCATACATAGAGTTTTTTTTTTTTTTTAAAAAAAAAAAAAATCACTTCAACAATTTGGTTTTGTTCATGATTTGTTATTAACAGACCGTCATAAGTGGCAACTTATACTGATTTTGAATTTGAATTTACATTTGTAATAGTTTCTTATGCAAGTGTTAAAATGCCCTACATATAGACTAAATAATTAATCTATTTTTTTTTTTTGGTACTAATGAACTGTATTAACAAACTTAACTTTGAAGTATATTTTGATTTAAGAAGACAGCACGTTAAGTAGCTGTGTTGCATCACTAAGTCGGTCCTAATTACATATGGATTTTTATCATATAATTTACCTACTTCAATTTCTTTTCTTTTGGTATTTTGTAAAGTATATCAATCTAACGGAACAAAAATTCAAAGCATAGGTTAAGATTACGCCTCGTTATGTACCTCAACTACTACAATGCTTTTATGCAAGTGTTTTTGCTTTTTCATTCGCTTTAGTTGCACAAATACATTGTAGTGTTGTTATCAAAGGGTACAACTAGAATTAATTTATATAAATCTCTATTATTAAGAAACATTGAATTGGCTTTGGTTTTTGAAGAGTATATGTTAAGATTATTCACTTAAATATTATAAAATTAGCATACCTTTATTTTCTAGTCCATCATTGATAATTGCAATAAGAGTCCAAATTTCAGTAACAAACATTAATAGTAGACGCATTCTATCAAAGTTGTCCCGAAGAGCCTAGGAATTTTGTTAATGTGTATTCCTAAAACATATGTTAAGATGTTTGAAAAGATTGTACATAAAAGTGAGAAATGTATAATATTTTTCAAACTTTTCTCTAAAAGGCACATGTTAACAAGACTCTATTTATATTAGTTGCCACCTAAAAAAAGGATTTGGTAAGAAACATCATATTATTTATAATAATCATTGCTCAATAGTTCAAACTTCTTCAATAAAAGAGAAAGTAATGATCAATTAATATATTCATATTGACACTAATTAATGTTTTGGATTTAGTGAATTGATTAGATTAGCTCATGGAGATTTATAGAGAAAAATTCTGATCTGGAGAGCAAACTATTGAAATGTCAACTTCAAAGTGGTAGTAGCACAAAGTAAATAGCGTAGAGTCGAGGTTTGGCAAGACAAAATTAAATCATAGGAAGGAATGACAATTAATATGAAACCATCAATGTAGTGCTGAAATCATTAGTCTGTTGTTTTAAGGCGGCCAAATGGGTGCCGCGTTTTACACCAAAAAAAAAAAATTAAGTTTGGTTGTGTTTTGTGAATGTGATTTGAGAGTATGAGTTGTATTTTGAGTTTGTGTGTTGTAGAATTATGATTTGAGTGTAGAAAATTTGTTTGGTAAAGAGTTTTGAAAATAGTTTTGGAAAAGAGGTTTGATTTGAGTGGAGAATTGTTGATGTGACATTTGATATGTGATACAAAAATTTACAACTCATAACTAAACATACAACTCAAAATTATTTTAAAACACATAAAAAATTTAAAAAATTTCAAAAAATATTTTTCCCGATTATGTAAATCAATTGCAAAAAAAAAAAAAAAAAAAAAATCTGGAATTCAGAGGACATCCGGGTGGTCCTCCGGGTGGACATCCTCAGGCAAAATTTTGACAAAAAACACGGCCTGTGCATCAGAGTTCTCTCCAGAGAGTGTAGAAAATTGATTTCAAAACCATAACCAAACATCATACTCAAACACACGTATAGAAAATTGATTACAAATCACAACCAAACAAAGCAACTTTTACAATTGCCACTACAAGCAATTTCTCATAAATTTTTTTTTGACTTTTTGGTGTGAAAAACAAAGTTCATCATGTGTTTTTTTAACAATGTCCAAATTTGAGAACTTACAAAACCTAATGATTCTACTTTAAGTAACCTCATTAACTTTTCTTGTTCAAAAGTAGGGAGAGAAAAAAAAAAAAAACGAAAAAGAAGAACAACAACAATAACGTACACATATTTCTAGTTTATGCACATTTTTTTGCACGTCCACGAGTGACATTTTTGTAAGCAGCTATAATGGAGTCAAATATATATAGTTGCAACACTATGTAATTGATTTTTTTTTTGGTTAAGCACATAATTGATTTTTACTTCTTCTTATTTTGCAACAACCTAACAAAGCGTAAACGAGATAATGGTAAAAGAAAATTTAAAAATAAATATAAATAAATTAAAAATTGAAAACAAATACGATGTTTGGATTTAGGATTTTGCAATGGAAAGGTAAAGAAAGGAAATGGAAATACATTTTCTTCCTACTTTTCATTTCAACCAAAACAAAAGCGAACATGCACTTCCTTCATTTTCTTTTTTCTTAATAAATCTATATTCCAAACATAGTCGAAGAATGAAGCAATAAGCTCCAAAGAAGTCAAAAATTGAACCGCTGACACCACCGATCGGACAACTTTAACGAGTTTCCAAAGATATAAAATTTGTAAGTTATCATCTTACGTTCCCAACCCCCCCCCCCAAAAAAAAAAATAGTGGCATAAATTATTTGAGTTAACTTTCAAATTTTTTATTTATTTCTATACGCAAGAATACAGTTTTAGGGCAATAATGATTATAATGAAGACACTCAAACACAATGAAAGAAGCATATGACTTTTCCCTTTCTATAAATATATATACATATATATATTTATACTAGCGGGTCGTACATGTAATATGTGTGTAATTTAAAAAAAAAATGTAATTATATAAGAATAATGATAAAAAAAAAATGCAATTATAGTATTTGTTGCTCAAGTGATATCTATAGGGATATTTTGAAAAAATTCAAAATGTATGACTGGAAAGTGTTAACACTCGCAGGCCTTCCCTTTATATAATAGATAGAATAGATGATGACATGTGCCTAGTAGCAAATCAATGGATCATATAAGCATGTGTAGATACTAATTTTATGATACAACTTTCAAACTGGTTTATCTTTGGAGATAAGCTGGAATCTGCTCATGGTCATACATACCACCACATTGTTCAGTGAATTCTGGTTTATAACTCTTCTACGTATGCAAAATTCAATTATAGGCTGGACACAATCATTTCATATGGGTTAGGATTCACACATTTTGTAGATCTCACATCCCATGTAAGAGGGTTGTGTTGTGTGGTTCTGTGATTGGAATCTATGCACTTAGAATTTTGAATTTATGGTATAGATTTAAATTTGGTGTGATGTGGTCCCACACAATAAACTTCATCAATGCATTTCAAATTTTAGACGTTTTTTTAAATATTTTTTTCTGAATACATAACATCATTATTTTAGAATCTATAATTGTTTTTTTAAATGTGCTCTGAGTTGTGACTAATTAATATGAAAGAAGAGATAAGTTACCACAAAAATTATATTTTGATGTTAAATTTCTTAAACGAAAATTAAAGAAAAGATAAATGAGAAATGAAGTAAAAACTATTTTTTTCCTTACCTTTTTTATTTTCATTATAGAAATTCCCACACAAATTCATCCTCCAAATGTTAAGTTAATTTTTGTGCATATACTCAACTCTTAGGGCCTGTTTGGAAATGTAATGAAACATTTTGTCAATTTGTGCATTGGAACCAGCTGGCTTGTTAAAACTGTCAAGAGAGGAAGGATCTTATAGCATTTTAGCCAGGGCCATAAATGTTTTGGGACCATTTCTCAGTCATCCAAACAGAACTTGATATTTATTCCAATAATGATTCATATCACTAAAAAAATAACCACTAATAACACTAATGCATTGGCAATGCCAAAAAAAAAGCATAGGTAGTGGACGGAGCTCATTGCCACATCATTAATGGTGCTATTAGAGCACTATTTTTAATGGTCTCAACCATTTTTCTATTTATTCAACATAATCATAATAATGATTCTCTTTCTAGTTGCATTTTGGACCCAAATCATAGTTGGGGAAAGCATTTTTTTTTTCTTACAAGATTCGTCCTCTATGCTAGTGAAGGAAGAAGAGAGAAACAAGAACAAGCTCTCAGTTTGACCAAATTAAAGAAATAAATTAAATCTAATTTTATTATTATTAATTTTTTTGGGTAAGATGGTAGTAGATAAAATTAGGAAAAATTGCTTTTCAGTGAAGTAATGGAGAAATAATTTCATTTTCATAGTGGTGCAAGTCCCTTGTACATATGGTACAAGTGTTTTCTGTATGTGAGAGTTGTGCCAATTTATTTATTTTTTTTAAAATCTATAGTGCAATTATTTTATGATTATTTCACTTATTTTCAATTTCCCCATAAAATTAAGATTTACAAAATGAGGGTAAAGAATCCACCTAGCGTCATGAAAAAATTGTAAAGAAATACAACGCGAAGCGGAAGAGAAGATGGTGAATTATATGCTACTGAGAAGCCCTTTGCTAGCAAGAATGTGCGCACATTTGTTACCCTCACGAAAGATATGCTCAATTTGAGTTGTCACTAGATGGTCCAGAAAGTACCTTCAGTCACTCTTGAGGCTATCCAAAATAACTTTATTTTGCTGCTTGTGCATGTAATTGGGTTTTCATTCTGACTAATTACAAATATATTTAAATTTTCATTTCACACATATCAAGTAATTTCTTTTTAATCAAATGCAAGTCTGTTTTATACTCTTTTTTTTTAACACATGCCCTTTTGGTAACATTTTCCAAAAACAAGTTATTTAAAAGCACGAATTCAAATTATTTATTACTTATAAAACATTTTAAAGTTGTGTCCTCAAAACACTATTTCACAGCACAGCATGAGATTTGGAAATATGATTTGAAATCACATGCATTGGGTAGAGAATTAAATTTAAAATTTTTCTACTTGTACAAAAACTAATTATAAAACGAGACACAAACTTTTTATATAGATATAAAACTTACGAAAATGTAGAACTCATCTCATATGAGAAGGTTATATCTGACTCTATAATAATTTTTACGTTCCTAAATTTTTTCTTAAACTTTTAATCATTATTTTACCCTTTAAAATTTAAACCCATAACTTTTATATTGAGAAATATGAATTTATACTTTATACATACACCAACCTCATTTACTAGTCACTAACATGTACAAAGTTATATTGGGTCACATGATCTCTGATCCATTGTTTGAGAATGAACAGATCTAATAAACCATTGAGTTTTAGTTGGAAAAGAGCTTGTCCTTCATTTATTTAATTCCTTCCAACACCATTTTACTAGTAGGCTTTGCTAGTTACATTGCACCTAAAATAATACAAACAAATTGAGATTCAAAATTTCTGACCAGATCACAATAATGCAAAGCAAGAATCAATTTTAATAATGATGGGATTAGGATAAGGTGTTGTTTAACATGAGTCGATGTGCCGGCCCTCTGTCTATCTAGAAAAGTGTTAGAGCAGGTTAAAAAAAAGGAAGTTAATTATCGATAATCACGTGGAAATGAATCGATGGACGACTGAATTAGTGTCTTCTTTGATTTAATCACATGAAACAAAAAAAACAAAAAAAAAACTTGTTAAATCATGGGTTATGAAATGTGTAAGTTTATTATATTTTATTAATCCCATTAACTCAGACAATGTCTTTATGTCCTACATAATTAAGCACCAACAAATATCTAAGTAAAAAAGTGAAACACATACACACCTAGCAAGATTTGATGTGGACAAAGATGGCAAAAGTAAATCCGTGTATTTCTTTTTACTTTTTTTTCTTTTTCTTTTTTAATCTTTTTAGCTACCATCATAGAAAATTATTGAACAGTCTTAAAATAATATATGACATTACTTATATAGTACTCTCAGTAAATAAAAAAATTACAATACATGTTATGTGAGTTATCTTTTATCCCCTAACTAGTTAACAATTTGGATTAATATTGTTATACCTGTAAAATTTTTCACCACGCAATTAATTAAGAACACCACATAAGTAATATCATATGATGCTTTAAAACAATCCAATAATTACCCTGCAACCACAACATCTATAACCCTCTTTCTACGTGTAATCCACTTTAAATCCAAATATCAATATTTTTTCTTGTGAGATTTTCCCACCCCATTAAATTCTTAAAAAACCAACTTAGATCTGTATAATCTATTTATAAATTTTGACACAAATTTCTCATCTGACCCCATGCCAAAATGAACAAAAAATTATGTAAAAATAAAATCTTGGGATCAATTTAGTCCTTTTGTTTATTATTTTACGTCGCTTTAATTTTATTTATTTTTACTACTTTGAAGACAATTTAGTAAACAAACAACCACAAAATATAAAATTAAGGGATTTTTTTTTTTTTTTTTTGAAAATTGGGATAAACTGAATCAACTTAAATTAGACAAATTTTTATGAATAATTTAATTCATTCGAAGTTAATTTGATGTAATTTGACATGTGGAAAAAAAAAAAAAAAAAAAATCTATCCCGTCCCATAAAACTTATGGAGTTGTCACAGTTGTCACGTAACAACTTAAACTTTTAGATGCTAGTTAAATTAGGCAACATTTGAATACTTATTAATAAAATTATTCATCTTTCTAATAACTTAAACTGTTAAATAAGTTAGTGGTGAACAGTTTATTATGTTATTAGAGCAGCCAATAAATCATATATTCAAAATTCACCACATTCCTATAAATATAATGTTCCTCATGTTTGACCTGTTTATAAAGAAAAGTCTAACCACATATCAAGGATGTGTTAAAAATATAAATCTTTTAACAATTTAAACTTCTAAATTCGATCGCAGTCAGACTAAATAGTATTTTATGATAAGCCAGTATATATTGCTACAAAAGCTTTTCTTTTTTGTATATTCTCATATTATAGTGATGAAATGCTAGAAATAAAGTTGGAAAATAAAAAAATTAGAGCAAAAGGTGTGTAGAAAGGCTTATAAGAAATGGTTTTCAGGCCAAAAATTTTTAGAATTCATCAAAACAACTAGATGGTAAAAAACAGGAAGTACTGCATTTACTCCCCAATGTTTCTGAAAACAAAGTTTCAATTATTTTCCTTGATTTCTGTGTTCCCAAAAATCTATTTCTCATTAAATCATGGAAACCAAACATTGCTGAGCCACAACAAATCACTTCACATGGCTTCCCATTATTTCCAGACAGGTACTAGTTCTGGCCAAGTATCCAACAGAGAGAGATGTAGTATTAAAGCAATGTGTGGAATGGGGGCCATCGATATGATGTCCAAAGACATGAAATATCAATGAATGTATGGTTGAGATTAAATTGGTTTATTATAATATTTATATATTGATAATTTTAGATAAAAAATTTAGTAAAAATTCTAAATCTCTAATGATATTGAATAAGTATTTGTAAGTCATTAGACTCATTACTAATAGGCATGCTCTTTGGTGTACATGTTTTGGTTTTTTTTTATTTATTTTATTATTGTACATATTTCATTTTCAACTACTATCATGATACTTGTCAACCAAAATTATAGTAATATATTGATTATTGATATTGCAATTTTTCATTCATTATTTTATTTTTATTAGACACCCTAGTTTACCGATAGACCTATAGGACATATTTGTAACTCTTTCTTTTGATTTTTTGTGGGTACAAAGAAAAGGGGTGGCTCAAGCTTAGCCACACCCCAGTCCCGAACTAAGAAATCGCTTGAGGCGAAATTTAAGGACGCCACACTGAGGGACAATGGGGGACTCAAACTCAGGTAAAATAAGTTTTAAGTCTCGTCCCTATCCAATGAACCCACCCCCTAGGGGCTTCTTCTTCTGCTTCTTATTATTATTATTATTATTATTATTATTGTGATGCTTTTAAGCAGGGATGGCAATTTTTTATATAAACGAATTTTTTTTGTCCATTTTTGCCCTTTTGAGATCAGTGACAGTATCAAATGTGGAATTTTAATTTTGGTATGGAGATTATATAAGTTCCTTTGCCTATATCCCTAGTCCTGATTAATATAATTACATATAACCTTAAAAAGAATTGATTTTCAACATTATAGGCATAAGAATCATATATGTTTAGTGAACAAAATGGTGTCTAGTGATTTTATTGAGCCATAAGTTATTGGTTTATATAAAAAAAGTTATGAGTCATTCAACCAGCTATAAATAAAAGTCTCGTGACTTGATGGTGAAACGGAGAGGATAGGCTTAGAATACTTTTCGTTGGGGACAGGTAAGTATTCAATGTCACAAACATAAACTTATTCTAAAAAATATATATATATATATTGTGATCTCAAGCTCAACTCAGCCCAACCCAATTGTAATTCTGGGCCAGCTGAGGCCCAAAAAGATTGAGCCACAAACTATACATTTTCACACCAACTTTCTTCCCCAAAAAAAAAAAAAAAAATTACATTCCTTTCATTGGCCAAGCATCTTTGCACTTTTTAGTAACCATTAGGTTGTGTTTAGATCTTAAATTTGAGAATTAATTTGTGAAGAGAATAGAAAATGGGAGAAAAAATTGAATGAAATAAAAGTTAATTTCTTTTTTTTTTATTTTTCCTTTACTTATTCCTTTTACTATACAAATCATTTCTCAAATTTAAATTCCAAACACAACCTTAAGCTCATCTTTAATCATATCATTAAGCAATGAAATGATTTGAATATAATCAATCTTATGATATAACATAGTAACAATAAGCTCATCTTATGTTAGAATTATCAAATTACTACATGTAAAAAAGTTAAGAGGTTATATATATGTGTGTGTGTGTGTGTGTGTGTGTGTGTGTGTGTGTGATGAGATAGGATGAGTTTTTTAAGGGCAAGCATGTATTGCCCTGTATTATTACCATTGTAGTACAGAGGACAGTTTTAGTGTCTGAATTTTGCCCATTTATTAGGCAGGGTCATGTTCAGATAGGCAAGATAACCCCCATTTAATTGCACCTCTTAATACTACTACTATGGCCCATTTTGGGAACTTGATAAAAACGCATGGTTTGCGTTTTTATCCAAAAATCAGATTTTTCCTTTTTTTCATTTGGCAAGAGTAGATAAAGTTGGTGGCTAAATTACATAATTACCCTTAATGTTTATATTTTGTGAGTTTGGGTTAAAAGTAATTTTTTAAGTTGGGTGAGGCTATTTTAGTCATTTTAGTGTACTAAAAATCAACTTTTTATTAACTTCCCAAATCACTCTAAAAAATCTTGATTAAAAGCAAAAAATCTGATTTTTACCATCTTCCCAAAACACCCCTATATCTCTTAAATTCTCACCATGTCAAGAACTGTGAGTTGTTGTGATGCTTGCAATGCTTGATTTAACTGTGATGTTTATAATTTTCACTATTTGGCTATTCTAACAAAGGCCCTGCTAGAATTAATTGGGTTCTTCTAATAAGAGTGTACACCTCATTGTAAGGATGGAATAAGATTGTACACCTCATTGTAAGGATGGAATCGGTTTGGTGTGGTCGGTATTTAGGTAAAAAAATTTACTGAATCGATTATGTCAATTTTATTATTTTGAATACCGATACAGACCACTTCTCTCATTAAACTGCACCGAGCCACACCAATTGAAATGGTATGGTTTGGTACGGTTTAACCCGTTTAGTATATTTCAAATTTAAGCCATTTTTTAGTATAGTCATTTATTTATGTAAAAATATTGAATTAGTCTTTTGTCAACCATTTCAAACATATCCTAACCATCTATTTAATAAATATTGTACAATTTCTAAATTAACACACACAAAAATAAAAAATAAAAACTAATAATAAATACTAAGGCTTCAAGAATAGTGAGTTGGAGTTAAAATTATATATAATAAGGGTATACTAACTTAGGTTATAAGGATGATAAGGTTAATTAATTTTATCCACCCAAAAAGGTTAATTAATTGAGATTAATAATTTATTATACTAATTAATATCATTTTATTATTAAAGAAAATTTACCCATAAGTCCTAGTTTCTGAAAAGTTGAACCATTTAGTCCTAAAAGTTTTCTTATACTCCATTTAGTCCCATTTGCACATCAATCTAATGTTCGAAACATTAATCTGATGTTCGAAATCTAATGTTCGAAACATTAATTTGATGTTCGAAACATTGTAATGGGACCTTTTAGTCTATAAGAAAACTTTTAGGACTAAACAGTGTATAAGTTATTAATTTGGGATTTATTGGTGTATCCCCCTATTATTAAATTATACATATTATAAATACAATATATGTTGCAGTCGGTTTTCGGTGCATAAGGTATTTAAATCGATACTGAACCAAAAATTGAAAAAAATCAAATTTAAAAATAGCATAGACCAATTCTTGTTAAAAAAATAATAATAAAAATACTAAATACCGACGGTTTGGTTTGGTTCGGTTCAATCGGTTTGATCGATTTTATCGATTTTTTTTACATCCCTACCTCATGGGGTCAATATTGCCACCAAAAAAAAAAAAAAAGAGTTAAAGATTGATTATTTCTTCTTCTTATGAATTATTTCTTGTAATTGTTGGATTTTTAGATACATGTTGTTGGACTAAAACTGTTGATTTTTAATATAATTATTCTCATATTTATAATTAATCCCCTGCTATCAGAATTTTTTTTTTGGGAGGGGGGGGGGGGGGAAGGGAAAATTTACTAAGAAAATGAAGGAAAAAAAAACTTCTTTCTTTTTTAATAATTTCCCTTTCATTTTTATTTACACCGACTAATTTAAGATCCAAAATTATCATAAGTTGATCAGCTCAAAAAATGAAAAATTACAAAACAAAAAAGGAGAATTGAATTCCACTTGAGAAATTATTGGGAATTAGAAGAAGAGATATTTAGAGGGAGAAAACAATTAGGACAGTCCCTAATCGAGAATAAATACAATTGAGTCACTCACTGTATATTTCAGAGTAGTATTTCTGGTTGAGTAACTTAAATGGTTGTATAGTCATGTCAAGCTAGCTAGAGGGCCCTTTGATATGATATGCATAAAAAACAGTGTCTTATTGCAAGAATTTAAACAAAATGAAAGTGTGATCTATGAACCTTTATTTATCTCTATATGGTATATCTTTTTCATTTTTCTTTCTATGAAATATCTCTCTCTGGCTGTTTAAGACAGTTTTGCTTTTCTTTTTCTTCTTCTTTTTTTTTTTTTTGGATTATATGTTAGGTCAAGAGGCTACCATTTCCTTGTTTGATGAGCAATGCCCAAGTTGCCGACCAAATTGCATGACCAAAAGGACAATGATGATATCCTCAAGGCCAGTGTTTTGGGTTGTAGCCCCATTATTGTGGGACACCCTCCCTAACTAGCATTTGAGTACCCAATAAATAAATAAACTCAAAGATCAATCTTGCATGAAATCCAAGATCAATCTTGCCCATTACCACCATGAAAAAAAATAGTATTTTATTTATTATTTCGTTTTGTCTTAAACAATTGTACCCATTTTCCATGATACTGGTGTAAAATTACTCAAGCTAATAGCAAGTCCAACTATGATTGCCATAGCATGCAATTTATTTTCACATGTTATTATACCAAAACGTTATAATTTGACAATTTTACTCCAATCTGTAGATATTATTATTATTATTATTATTATTATTATTATTATTTGTTTTATTTTATAAAATATCAAATGAAAATGTCATTTTTGTGCCTTATCATAAGTGAAGTTACCAAAAAACCAAAAAAAAAAAAGGGTACTCATTCCAAATTTTGGCAATGACAGCTCAAATAACTCACAATTGAAATTATTCTAAACTGAGATTTTCAACTAGTTTGTCAAGTACTGCATGAGTAAACAAGATAAGTTGCACGGCCCAAGATACTGAACTTAGCTGAGAATTATGTTTGAATCATGAATTTTAATAAAGATTTATAAACAAAAAAAATGTCAGCCGAATAGAGAAAAAATAGTTTCCTTAAATTTATAATCTAAACACAATCTATGGGTCTTATACTTCTCTACTCCGCCTATGTTCCTTGCTCAAGGTGAAGTTTTTAGTGTTTTCTTTTCTTTTCTTTATATATATATATATAGCAGATACTCAAAGTTTTATAAAGGTTGAGTTTAAACAATTACAACTTCACCATCTAAAAAAAAAATTTAAATAAATAAAAAAAAAAACATTACAACTTCTTTGGGCCTGAGGGCTCAAACACAGCAGACAGTCTTATTTGTTACCTACAGAACAAAGATAATTTTGTTCTATATGTTTCTGCATAGGCCTGGCCATAAATACAATACAAGAGGAACAAGCCCAATAATTAGACAAAAATGGCGCCATCGTTGCATATAGATCCAAGACCAAAAAAACAAACAAACAAACAAAAGGTGTGCATCTATTAATTTATAGAATAGAAAGACAAAGAAAAACAAAAAGCATATATAAAATTTTGTCCACTTTATCAATGATTGCAACTTAACCAAAAAAAATCAAATTATCCAAGAAAGTTGTCTCGAAATTTTGATCAAAACATAAAATTCCAAGTTTCCATCAAAGATGAGTACAATTACCTGCTAAATAAACTATCTAACATTCCTGCAGATTGCATGCCAAATTCTGGAACCAAGTGATTTTTTTATATAATTACAGGGACCAAACTGACAGAATGACAAATTTTACGGGTAAAATTTACACTAAATTTATCCTTATGTTTGGTTGAAAACAAAATTATTGTTCCAATGATGCAATATTTCCTACAAATAGATATCCTAAAGAAGCATATCATCATACATTACACAATGTGTAGTGGTTACCTGAACAAGTAATTGAATTAATATGGCTCTGTTGATTTCAAGCATGAGGTGAGCCACAATTCAAGTCAATCCCAAGCCCATTTGGTGTGGCAAATTATCTTAACTTGATGGACATATGGCCCAGACAAAATCAATTTTCAGCCCAATCTAGTCCCACACCAACCAAGTCATAAAAAACATGTAATCCAAATACTAGTTTTGTGAGCAATGAGTGAGCCTCAGTGGAAAAGCACTAGGCCCTTAGGGTTGGTTTGTTTTCAAAATTAGGTTGAGTGGGATTGTTAATGAGAAAATTGTTAGTATGGGAATTGTTAATAAGGGAATTAAGAAAAATTGTGTTTATTTGTGATATATTTTAATAAGGGATTAACTATATGAAATATTATAAATACCCTTTGATATTTTTAATATATTTTAATATTAAAAATTATATTTTATAAATATTTTTTTTTACTATATTATTTTAATATATATAAGAAGAAATGACGTAATATCAACAAACAAAAAAAAAGTCACACACAACACACACTATGGCAAAATGACCTTTTTTTCAAGCTAATCTCCACACTAGTTTTGAAATCCAACCCTGTGAGGCCTTTGCTAATCTCTTCCTCCAAGACCCATGCTAGTCCCAAGAAACTATCAATCCCAAGCTCCACTTTGAAAACAAACATGATATTAACAATCTCAACACACTAATTATCTAGTTCCAATACCCTATCTCTGAAAATAAACAGAACCTTACAAGTTAGCTAAGCTCAACATCCGAATTCAAATTCTGGAGATCTTCTTTCTCTATTCTCTTGACCAAATATATAACACTTACAAAGTGATGTAATGTCAGATTAAAATGTTTTACACCTAGTCTAAATGAATTTGGTCACTATGCATGTATCTGTTAATTTTGGGGACTTCAAATGGGGAAAGAATACAAGTGCACATCCCAAGAGATTACATATCATATACATACAATTTTCAGATCTTAAATTAAAAAAAAAAAAAACAATTAAATTGAGATATTGATTATAATCACTTAATCAATATTAATTATCTTACAATTAAAATCACTTTAGGTCTTAACTAAAATAATCACTTTACTTATCACTATTTTATTTTTCTTGATAAAAAAAATAATAATAATGATACCAATAATAATAATGAACTACTTTATATCATGAACAAAGACAATCAAAATCATTTTAAAACATAAATCCGAATATATGATACACATTTCATATAATTGGTTTCATCGACAATTGTCCTACCTACCCTATATAAATGGAAAATTACATATAAATTGAATTTGGGGCAAATAATTATAATAAAATAAAGTTACAAAAAAATGTAAAATTCACCATTTATATTTCCAAGAATGCTCCTTCTATTTATCTCTGTTATCATCTCTCTCTTATTTTCTCATACCACCCTCCCTTCTCTTTTCAATCACTTTTCCGCCGTAACACCTAGCCCTATCTCGCTATCCCCTACCTCAGCTAAATCAAAACTTAAATAAAAAGGTTTAGTTTTTTATGATATATATCAAAGTTGCACATGTCCTGCTTAACATTTTGCAACATTGAAACAATAATAAAAAAATAAAAATAAAAATAAAAATAAAAATTGAATGGTGATTAGTGAGAACACATAAGTCTAGATTTTATAATAACGTATCTAGACTTATTAGGCATACACAAATAAATAAACACGTGTGTCATTTAGAATCATAATTTTTTTGTTAGTGGGAATCTTTAGTCTCATGACAAGAGTTAAATATATAAATATAATAAATTATTTATTTAATCTAGAGTTATTTTTAAAATTAATAAAAACAAAAGAGAAGCAAAAGCATCGGTACTCATGGGGATGCCAAATTGAATAATTTTACTCATGGGATGCCTCCTTAAGGAGCTACAAGCCTAAAAAGAAAATAATAAAATAATTTTAGTGTTAATTAATATAATAAAATGATTAATTAATTAAAAGAATTAAAAGAAAAAAGGTGAAAAAGTAAAAGTGAAAGTAAAAGCATCACGCACGCACAAGAACCAAAGTGGCTTCACGTTTCAGTACATGCCGGCCTGCCGGGGTGATTGGTGAACTCACGTGTGATGTTTTCATTGTTCCACTTGGTAATATGTAATGGATCCTCTAATTTTTGTTTACAAATTAGCATCCCACATCACTCCCTCATGTAAGTATTACGGGTGTTTTTTTTTGACGGATTGGATAAGGGGGATTGTAATTTATCGGATTATTAGTTTCGGGATATATTGTTTCTGAATTATTTGGTTGGACTGGATTTGCATCCTATGTTTATTTAGTCATGAGATTATATGTCTGGATTAGACTATTTTTTAGTAAATCTAATGTTTAGTTAGATGCTGGATAAGGATAAATGTTCAAAAGACTATTTTACCCTTGTAATTTATAATTTTTATTTACTATATAATTTTAAATTTGTAATCTATAATTTATAATTTAACAACACTAAAAAAAATTATTTTATAAGGCCATAATTTTTAATTTATTATTTTCAATTAAATTAAATTTATAATTTTTATTTTTTATTTAATATATAATTTTAAATTAACGAAAATAAAAAAATAATTTTATTTAATATATAAATTAAATTTTCAACAACACTAAAAAAATTTAATTTATAAGGCCATAATTTGTAATTTATTATTTTTAAATAAATTTAATTTATAATTTATATTTTTATTTAATATATAATTTTAAATTAACAACACTAAAAAAATAATTTTATTTAATATGTAAATTTAATTTTTTAACAATACTAAAAAAATTTAATTTATAAGGCCATAATTTTTAATTTATTATTTTTAATTAAATTAAATTTATAATTTATAATTTAAATTTTTTATTTAATATATAATTTTAAATTAACAACACTAAAAAAATAATTTATAAATGTTCAAAAGACTATTTTATCATTTTCTAATTGTTTACTAAGTAATAGCATGAGGGTAAAATAGACATTTCACAAATTAATCCCATGGGATACCAATCCCATGGTTTCTATCCCACCCCCCCATAGGATAGGATAGTCCCATATTTATGGGACTAATAGTCTGGGGAGACTATTAGTCTAGAGCAAAAATTTTCAAACAAACAATGGACTGGGACTAATAATCCAATCCCACACCTTAATCCTTCAAAACAAACACACTCTTAGGATTGACTAAATCGACTTACATTGTGGAACTAACTTTTTACTTTTAATTTATTTTGAATTATATCACTCTTCACATTTTTTATATACAAAAAAATAAAATAATCAAAAAAAAATAAAAAATCAATTTTTAACCAACTTTTCAAATCACCTCATTATATAGCAAAGAATATATGACTTTATTTGTTTTCCTTCATAGTCTATGCAATTAAATTATCAATCTCGTGAGCTCTACATAATTTAGGTTTATTTGTATAAATAGTGGTAGGATTGAGAAAGATGTTATTCAAATTTAATTTCATTGGATTAAAGGTGAAATTAGATATGTAATCGGTTCGGTTCAGTACGATCGGTATTTAGGTAAAAAAATTGAGTTATTCTATTTATACCACAAAACTATCTCCTTACCTCCTTAAAAAATTTAAATTTTATTTTATTTTTTTACAATTTTTATAATACCATTCTTACGCTTATCTCTACCCTCCACTCTTCTCTTTACACCCAAACTATTCAAACCCTAATTTTTTCATCTCGAATTGATACAACACTGTCGTCGTCTGCAATCGCTGGTAACCCTGACCACCATATAAGCCCTCATCGCTGTTGCCACCCCCCCCATTAGGAACCCAACCCCATCACCATCGCGACCTCGTTCTCCATCTTTACCGTCACAACCCAGCCCCATCCCCCGTCGCTCTACCGTGAATAAAAAAACCGCCTCATTACTCATAGTCCTGCATTCATCTTTCGCCATTGTGACCCGGCCTGTCAGCCTTTTCCATTGTTAATAGAGCACAAAGAGAGAGAGAGAGAGAGATCTGTTTCAGATCTAAAAAAAGAAGAAGAAGAAGAAATGCAGCAATGGAGGAGGAAATGGGTGAGGCGAGGGAGGCCAAGGTAAATGGTAATTGTAACGGAAGATTTAAATATCCTCTTCAAAAGAGCGAAGCATCAAGGCCTAATCTCGGGGATTAATTTTGGTAATTTGTAAATCAATCAATGTTAGCGATTTTGTGCTCCAATTGCAGACTATTATAAATTATTCGTAGTAGAGCCTCCATCATTGATTGTTGCTTGTTAGCGGAGTTGAGGTTGTTCTATGTATCTTAATAACAGGGGTGATGTTTGTAAGGTATTGCTTTGCTGCTTTGGTGCCTTGGGTGGTGAAGTGGCGGTCATGGTGGTAGGCCGGTGGAGGTGGTGGTAATGGAGTGGAGTTGAAGAAACTAGGGTTTGAGAGGTTTGGGTGTAAGGAGAAGAGTGAGTGGTAAGAATAAGGGTAGAAATGGTATTATAAAAATTGTAAAAAAATAAAATAAAATTTTAATTTTTTGAGGATGTAAGGAGATAATTTTATGGTGTAAGTAGAATTACTTAAAAAATAACCGATAATGTTAATTTTATTATTTTAAATACCGATACAAACTGCTTCTTCCGTCAAACCGCACCGAATCGAATTGATTAAAACGGTTCAATTCGATGCAGTTTAATCGGTTTAGAACCTTTCAAACTTAAGTCATTTTTAAATATAATCACTAATCTATATAAAAATATTAAATAAGTTATTTGTCCACCATTTCAAACACATCTAATCCATCCATTTAATAAATATTTTTCAATTCCTAAATTAACAACAACAAAAAAGTTAAAAAATACTAAGATTTCAAGAATAATGAGTTAGAGTTAAGATTCTAAATAATAAGAGTTTATAAACTTAGGTTATAAAGATGATAAGGTTAATTAATTAAAGTTAATAATCTATTATACTTATTAATGTCATTATGTTATTATATATGTTAAATACAATATATGTTGAAGCGGTCGATTTCAGTTTAATTTGGTACACAAGGTGCTTGAACAGATACCAAACCGAACCGAAAATCGAAAAAAATCAAATTTAAAAACCGCACAAAATGATTCTTGTTAAAAAAAAATAGATCAAATATAGCTGGTTTAGTCCGGTTCAATCAGCTTGGTCGATTTTTTCGATTTTTCTTACATTCTTGGGTGAAATGATTATTTTGTCTCTTATTTTGTAAAACTACATAATGAGAACTTTTACATAATTTTATATATTTAATTCCAACCAACTAATATCATTATACTATTACACAAAAAAATACAATATCCAACTTAATATCACCATATTAGAAATCTTATCATTCAATTCCACCATACTAATAATTTCATATCCAATTTAGTTCGGTAAACAAACAGAACCTATGTGTCATCCCAAACTCTGCCCAATTCAACATCAAGTCTAATTTAGACATCTCAAATTCGGTCTTAAAAAAACTTCAAAATCTCAAATAGGCCAACTTAACCCAATATATGTAGGCTATTAATTATGTTTACTCTTTTATTTTTGTCTTTAAGAAATATTAATATTAATATTAGTTATAAAACTCTATGGTATTTACTTATTTGAAATAGTTTTAGTTAGGGGTGCAACTTAGGCGGGTTTAACCTGTGCGATTTGAGTCCAGTCCGAATTTTTTTAGAATTTAAATAAAATATTTTTGAATTCGGTGTGAGCTTAGGCAAAATTTCAAAAGTCTAAATTAAATTTTGGCTTGTTTGGGCAAAGACTCTAAACAACTCGAGTAACTCGAAACACAAATTATACAGATTTAAATATATAAAAAAATATTAAATATACATGTAAATTATTAGTCATTACATGATGTTAAAATAATTTAAATTGTTAAATCATATTAAATAAGTGCACTTTTTGACTTTTTATAATAAAAAAAAATGTGTAGAAAAGTAGAGAGCAGATGTTGATTAATGTGAGCCAAAAAAGATAAAAAGATAAAAAGTATAGACTTAGTTTGGGATGCCAAACCACCCCTAAATATATTATAAACACACAAGTAACACAATATAAAATACTGCAATGATAGAGACCACTAAAAGTGGTGCTCTAAACTAGCACTAATGAGTTGGCATCAATTTTTTTTTTTTAAAAAAAGGCACAACATCACTGTGACAATGGATGGGACCCACTACCACATTATTAGTGATAGCACTAATTAGTGCTCTCACTCATTTTCTTATAAAATTTTACATTTTTCTTTTCTCACCTAGAAATTGTAAAGACCACTGTAACAATACATCAGTTCTTTAATCCATATCTCTCTTACATCATATAAATTATTTGGTTTGATATTACTAATGATTTTATTAAAAAAATATATTAATAGAGTTTAATTTTAACAAATTAATTAAAGAAGATACCTCAATTTTTGTACAATTTGAGCAATCCGGGCAATTTGGACTTATAACTCAGGTCGGACTTGGACAAACAATCTCTAGTTACAATTCAGGCTTAAGCGGGTCTGAGCATCTCTCAACACAACTTAGGCTGAATTCAGACAACCTGTCACCCTGCCCAAAGCTACTCGAGTTGCACCCCTGGTGTTTGTGTATGAGATTTGTGTAATATTTTTAGTTATTAGGGGAGGCCCAACCATTTTCAGGTCCTTAAGAAAAACCTCAAATTGAGTCCTTCAGACATTTAGATTTCAATTTAAAATTTAATAAATACTTCTTAATTTTTAAATTATTATTTTTTATCTAAGTTACATTTTTTTTAACTTTTTAAAATAAAAAATACTGATTAAATTTTTATAATGAAGTTTTCCTTACTTATCATTTTTTTTTTATATTGATAATAGCTAATTTATTAAATTTTTCTATGTTAATATTTCTTGTGACATAACTAATCTTAAATAGGATTTTAATAATTTTAAATTTGGAAAACTTAATGCATTCAAGAATAATCTAAAGGGAGTGTTCTTATTTTTTCTATTTCCCTATTTACTTTTAAAATTTTAATTTCTGAAACTAAAATTTAAACCATGTCATATCACTATCAATGTCATATTGCAAAAAACGTTTCAAGATCAGGAGAATTTTTATAAACTATTATCATCTAATAATTTTAATTTTCAAAATTAAATTAGAGAATAAATAGTATCATCATACATTCAAAAGTGTAATAACAATATTTAAAAAAACAAAAAAAAACTTCTTTATTTGGAAGATACACCAACGCAGCCTTAGGAGGCAAAATGAAAAACGAAAGTCATTATTTTCTTTGTAAAACTAAATAAAAAATCAACCTTTTTACCAATGGGTTTAAAATTTCTCAAAAAGATTAAAGTGAATTTTGACTACAGGAGCCATGTCCTCATTTTGTTTATAATAGTCCAAATGAACTTGATATTTTTAGAAAAAGAAAGAGAGAGAAAAGGAAAGAAAACAAACCAACAACTTTCACAAAAGGTCAAAAACAATAGTGTCCCTTAATGCCAAGTTGATTCATGAGATGGCCCATCTATCACCTTCACCATCTTAAATCAATAAATCTGTGAGCCATTACCATCGCTCTAACAGAATGGACGACACCATTATTGTATTTAGTCTTTGTACATCTCAAAATCAATTATGGGATATTATTTGGTGGTCCTAGATAAGTTCACTTGACATTGTAATTTGATATTTATTAATTAAAATAATAAAATTTAGTATTTTTTGTTAAAATTTTGAGATATAACAAATCGTGTGGATTATTGTTCTATGACCATCAAATAATTTCTCTTCTATTATTTAAAAAATTATATTGTTCTTTTAGAGTAAGTATATGTGATGTTTCAATATGTTTTTTTTATTAATTTAAATAGTAAGATCCAATATTTCGTGTACGCAATATGAATAGTGTAAAGTAATATTTTATGACAGAAAAAAATAGAAAAAATTCTCTTATTATTTTCCTATTTAGATGGTGACATAAGGTATCGATCAATCTATGCTACTGCCTAACTTTTCAATGTCTAATGTGTCCAAAGTAACTTGATTGTCAAGGGCACAATTGACATGGAAATGTGAAGTTGAAATTTAGGTTGAATTTAGCCACAGTTAAAGAAGTTTTTTTTTTTTTTTTTTTGGTTTTAATAAATTTAACTTGTGTCAAAATAAATTTTTTTAGGTCCTTTTAATCTAGAAGGATTTAAAAATAATATTAACTTTTTAAGCTTTTTTTTTTTCACTTTAGTATACCAATTTTTTTTTATTTTATCTAAAAGTGATTTTCTTTTTAATTCATTAAAGACCCAAAAGAAAAAAGTCAATAAAAAATTGCTAAAAAAATAATTGTCAAAGCCGCCCTCAATCTACAAAAACCATTTTGTGTAAATAATTCAAGTATTATTAAGTATTTTGTTATAAAAAAGTAAAATATTGTATTCCAAAGAGAACCCAAGTTTATAGTCCCAAAGCAAAGTTCCTTGTGTTTAAATGTGAAAATTTGTACTTTAAAATTGTAAATATTGCATGGATTGATTGTAATTGTCAAATCCCACCTTAATAAATCATTTTGTGTAAATCATGGACAATATTTTTTGCAACAAATTTTTAAGTTGGATTTCTAGCCTTTTTTTAAAGGATTTTTTTATTTATTTGCAAAAGAGAAAATTATGTCATTTAAATAATTGAAGAAAGTCTAAAAATTGGTTTTAGGCTTTAATCTATGAATAAATGGGTGATTTTAGTTTGGCCAAGTTTAAGAAAAAAATGCCCTTTTTTTTTTTTTTTTTGGAGGCTTTTCTCTAACTTCACCACACATATAAAAGTCAATTCAAAAATGCTAAAAACCTTAAAATTCTATCAAAAATCTTATCAAATATCTCATATGGGTATGGAACTCACACAATATGAGTCCATATGAGCTCCACACCCAACATTTGTTAGAATTTTTAATAAAATTTTTAGAATTTTTTAAATTACTCAAATCTAGTTATGTAGAGAATAAGATAATCATTTTAACGATGTAAAAGTCTAATTAAGATACTAAACACTTCATATATCACTGGAGTTTAGGAAGGCCGTAGGGTAATAATATATATCACTAGAGTCGATTATGTAAAAAGATATATATGCACTTAGGAATAACTCAATAAAATATAGAGATTGTCATTTCAAGTCCACTTTCATAATAATTAAATCCCACGTTAGGACCTTTATTTCTTTTTGTGTATTAAATGATCATTTAAATGATTTTGCATATGCTATCTTCCACTACCATGATTCATTCCATGTGACATTGTACACCCTATGTCCAAGTAATGTATAGCACTTAATTGATAATTCACTTGATCTTATGACAACTATGCAACTTGATTATTGTTCCAAATTTGCATTACAAAAAGCGATCTAGAATAATCATGTAGATTAGAACTAATAATAGGTCAACCAAACACAAACAATTATTTGTCAAATTAACTTTATTTGGCTTTGAATCATTTAGCTTGAATTGAAGAAATTTATGAAATTAAGAGCATTAATTACTTGTCGCATTGGTCTAAGTTCGGATTATTAGTATGAGAGCATGTATTTGTCTGAATAATCTTCTTTTCTTTTTTTTTTGCAAGCCTGTGAATATGATTCTCTTGATTAGTATCATTTTTATTTTCTATTTTCTCACTTTTATAAATTATCAAAATGTTTGTTTTTAAATTTTAAAAATTATTTTCATACTAAAAATGATATGGAAATATTCTATTTGAATTATTTGATTAAAAATAAAAATGAAAGCAATTATCAAACATGAGAAATGTTTTCCCTCTATTATATAATTGAAATATTTCATTTTTTTATGTAGTTTAGTAAGTTTATTATTTTTTTAAATATGAGCTTGTACATATATACACATAACTTCTAGGGTGAATTACATTTTCTACCCTTTGATTTTCATCTGCATTTCATTTGAGTCTTTCAATTTATAACAAATAAATTCTTAAACTCTGACTCATGTTCCAATGTGGTTTTCTCATTACTTGTCATTAAAATTTTAAACAAAATGTGCTTATAAGATGGTCGGTCACATGAGCACATTTTAACTCATTAAAAAAAATAACAAATTATATTTTTCACCTTCAACTTTCATTCGTATTTTACTTTTATGTCTCATGTTTCAATTTTTCACTCAAATTTAAAATAATTGGTAATAAAAATATCACATTAAAATTAAAATATGAGCTAAAGTCTAGGATTTAATTGTTGTAATTAGAAAATAAGAGATCGAAATAAAATTTAAGTAAAAATTTAATGGTAAAAAATGTAATTTAGCTTAACTTTAATTATATAAATATACATAAAATAATAAAATAAATGGAATAACAAATTACATTTATCTTTTCTTAACATGGAAGTGGGTCAAATTCGAATTGCAAAAATAACAAAATTATCTGGCTTGATTGTTTTTCTCAACTTGATTTTAATACTAAAAAAATTGAAGAACTACATGCAGATAGGAGTTAGGAAAAAATTTACAAACTCATAGGAGTACAAATGTATCTATAGTGAGATATAAATGAAAGGATGTGAGGTACAAATGTCATTTACACCATTCTATATATTGATAATTTTTTTTCTTGACTTTTACATGCATGTAATTTTCCTAAAAAATTTTAGATAAGAAAGGATAAAGCACACGAACTGTTAAGATTAGAATAAAATTATCAATTATGACAGAGACCCACACATACATGACCCCCACAATCTTTACTTTCATCCCAACTACTCATAATGTGGATCCTACACATATATGAGAGGATCCTACACATATACATCAAGGGCCAAGATTAAATTGAGGATTATGAAACCCTCTAAAAAAAGTGTCCTAAACATTTCTCTAAAATTATATCATTAAAATAATTTAATTTAAAACCAAAATTCCGACCCGTTTGTATTCCTGATCCCCAACGTATGGAGCAACCAGAACAGTACCTTAAACCCGAAGTAATGAAACTTTACAAATGTGCAAATCCCAACAAAGGCATTCCGATCCAACGGTTACAAGACAAGGAAGTAGATACAGCTGTCGTACATGGGATCGTTGTTGCTCCACAATTTGATTGCGTTGCATGACGTGTGATTCGATTTGGGTCTGCTACAACGTGTGACGTGGCAAAGAACCATGGAATTTGGTGCTGCGGTGGCACATGGTGGTATTGTACGCGTGTTACTACTACTACAGTGGCATACGGGCAGCCTAGCCTAGGGATGGGCACGGCCTGTTGGGCCGCCCAACTCACGTGCGATCCTATTTTTTTAAGATTTAGGATTGGTTTAGGATGTGAATTGATTTTTTAATTTTTTGATTATTTTAATTTAGGATTAAAAAATTTTATTTGGAATAAATTTTTTGATTTTTGTGAGAGAAAAAATAAAATGATTTATGATGTAAATGTAATGTTTTGTCTTATTAACTTAAAAAGTCTATTTTATCTTTTTGTGACTAAAATAACCAAAAAACTTGGCATGCCAAACGAAAGCTTAAGAAGGTTGTTTTAGTTAGGATTGAGAAAAATTCAAAAGTCAATTTTTTATTTATTTTGGGTCACATTATTTCTCATATTTTTTATAAAAAAGTTAAAAAGTCAAAAAATTAATTTTTAACAATCTTTTCAAAATACCCCCGAATATAGAGTTATTCGATCCGTGAAAATCGTCTAATTCGAATTGTCTGTACTTATTTGAATGGTTTTACAAAATCGTTACAGTTGAATGTAGATATGGATTTTCTTATTTTGCAGGTTGTGAACGGGTCGTAAGTTTTACCAGCACCCGCACTCACTCACCTGCATTTGTATATATATATATATATATTTTTTAATCTAGACCATTAGATTTTTCTTATTAGTTTTGTAAATACGTAACATTAGTCTTCTCTTTTCTCACTCACTTGTAAGTAAACAAATGTCTTGCAACTTATTTTGCATTGCGAGCGTGGAAACTCAACAAATGCTGGTAACTTGTAATAAAATGAGTAAAAAGGTTTATTCACGGTTATACTTCTTATTTTTAGCTAGTTAGTGAATTTAGCAAATCCTAAAATCAAATTTTCAGAAGACATGTTTGTTTTATGGGTAAATTACACTGACACCCCCTGAGGTTTTTGTTTACTATAGTTCCCTCCTCACATTTTGAAAATTACATCTCCCCCATAAGGTTTAAAGTTTCATTACAAATTCTCCCCTCAGCAATTTAATTTTTTTAAATACCAATTTTGCCCTCATTGGGTAAATTACATTAACAACCCTCGCATTTTGGAAATTACAATCCCCTCCCTAAAGTTTAAAGTAGCATTACCAATTGTCCCCCATCGGTTAGTATTAGTTAGAAAAAAAATCAATTGAAAAAAAAAATTGGGAAAAAAATTATTTGCAAAAAAATTAATTGAAAAAAAATTAACTAGATTAATTTTTGATAAGTCATAATTATTTGATAAGTCATAATTTTTTGATAATTAATCTGGTCAAAAAAATTATTTGATAATTATAATTATTTGATAATTATTTTTTATTTCTTAACCAAATTAATTTTTAATTTTAAAAAAAAATTAAAAATCAAACCATACATAGCCTAAAAATCTTACGTTGGTAACTTATTTAATTATTTGTTAATTTTACGACATTTTTACCATCTGAAGCCTATTTGGTAACCATTTCATTTTCAGTTTTCAATTTATATTTACAAAAATTTAAAAAACTGCCATAAAAACTTATTTGATAATTTTTTTAATTTATAAATGGTTGTGTCAGTTTGTAAATTTGAGAAAAAAACGTAAATTCAGAAAATGAGTTTATATTGATTTTTAAACAAAAATTTAAAATTTTTACCAACAAATTTTTTTTTCAATTAATTTTTTTTTTTCATTTTTTTTTCAATGAATTTTTTTTTCCAACTAATACTAACCGAGGGAGCAATCGGTAATGCTACATTAAACCTTAGGGAGGGGATTGTAATTTTTAAAATGTGAGGGGTGTCAATGTAATTTATCCAATGAGGGCAAAATTGGTATTTAAAAAAATTAAATTGCTGAGGGGGAATCTGTAATGAAACTTTAAACCTCAGGGGGAGATGTAATTTCCAAAAGGTGCGGAGGGAACTGTAATAAATGTAAACCTCAGGGGGTGTCAGTGTAATTTACCCATGTTTTATTTTTATTAAAAACAACTATGGGTTTTGTTTAGTTTATACTTTTTTTGCAATTGACTGATTTGACTTATGCTTATGGTTTATTTATTTCTGGAAGTAAATTGGATAAATATGCTGTAATTTATTTGAAATAAATCATTTGAAAAATAATGATTTTATAATAAGAAATATGTAATTTTATGGCCCAAAATAATATTTAAAAAATAGGAGGAAAAGGCCTAAAAAAATATTTAAAAAATGAAGAAAAAAAAAAAACAAGTCCAAAAATAAATTTTTGAACAAAAAACTCAATTCGCAAACCACTTATAACTACTTGTACAAATCGCAATCCGTGTTGCAGGCGGTTGCGGGTTCAATTTTTTTCAAACTGCAAACATGCGGAGTGGATCCAAACCGCTAACCAAACCATAAAAAATCAATCTGCGAGCACCTCTAGTTTTAGTCCATAAGATCGAGCTAAACTAAAGTTTTCAGTCCGATATATTCATGGGATGAGTTTCGGATTTATAATTTCGATCTGGCCCACACACTATTAATTAATTAATTATAATATATTAATTATAAGTATTTTTTGGATTTTAATTTTTTTTTTGTCAATTTTATTAAAACTTACATTTGTAATGATGTATAATTGAATTTATTTAAGAAATTTTTTAATCTATATATAAAATTCCTTAATTTATAATAACATTAATATATTTATTTAAAAAATATAATGTATTATTAAATTTAATTATGAAATATTTTTAAAAAATTAACATATAATCTAAGGGTGGATTTGGGATTTATATATATTTTTTAGATTAAAAATTTAGATAGATGTAGTGCTATTTTGGGAAGTTGGTAAAAAGTCAATTTTTAATTTTTTTCCAATTTTGAGTCATATCACCTCTCACATAACTTACTTACAAAAAGACAAAATAAGGCCAAGTTTGACATAACTTAAATAATACAAAAATTCAAAAAGTCACTATCTTATTTAAGTCACATCATCTTATTTAAATCACATCACCTTTCTAACACATCACATCAAACCCAATCCAAACCCAACCCATATAAGCCAATAAGTCAAAAAGTGTATTTTTTTAGAACATCCCAAACCAACCCTTAAGTCAAAAAAAAATCAAAAAATTAATTTTTTACCAACTTTTCAAAACACAGGCATGACTGAACCAAATTTAAGGCCAAGTTTGGCATATTGCAAAAAAGTTAAAAAGTCAAAAAGTTACTCAAAAAGTTAAAAAGTTAACACTATTCACCAAAAGTCAACAATTACGGTTGCATAACTCTCAATCCTAATTTTTTCCTACAAATCAATTTTTACAATTTTTTATTACACATTTTTCCATAAAAAGTCAAAAAATTAACCCAAACATCTATATTTTCTTCCTCAATTTTTTAATCCAAAAAGACAAAAAGTACACTTATTTAGAACACCCCAACAATCCCTAAATAGATATAAAATACTCCCTCCGTCCCAAAATAATGGTCCCTTTTGGGGAATCTAACTTTTTTTGATAGTACAATTATTGCATTTGAAAAAGGTTGATTTTCCAAAATTATCCTTTTGATTGTACATTTTTTGAGAATATCAATGTCATAATTGTACTTTTTATATTGTTTATTAATTTAAAAGAAGGGCAAAATAGGAAATTTATATTATTTTTATACTTGATTTTTTAAGAGGGACTAATATTTTGGGACAATGAAAAATGAAATAAGGGACTAATATTTTGGAACGGATGGAGTATCTTATTATATAGTACGGAACCGCCCGAACTCGGCCTAGCCCGACATATGGCGACCCTGGCCAAGGCTAGTGGCATACGGGCAGTTAGAGTTGACCGAGATTTACGGGTTGAGGCAGTTGGTGAGGGAACAAAAACATCGGAAAGTGAGCTCATAAAAACTATTCTCACCAAATAAAAACGATAGAGAGAAATGATCCCACCTTGCGTTTGCAATTTTGGTAAGTTTTTGCAAATTTATGTGCTAAGTAATTTCATAAAAATATTAAACACAAATTTACTTAAATTTATAAAAATTTATGTGATTTTATAAACTTACATGAGATAAATAATAATGCAACTACTTAAATTTCATTATTAATTTTATTTCCTTTTTTTTAATATTTAAATTATTTATTAAATTTTTTAAATATATTATACATTCATATTTTTATGTTTATTTTATTTGAATAGACCATCTATTTCGAAATTATTCTATACGTTCTATTTATTATTGGAACTCTTAAATTGTCTTTAGTATTGAAAATCAACATCATAAAAGAATTTTATTTTTAAGTGTGAAAATATAATATATTTGACGGATAAATTATACTTTATCCTTTTGCATGTTTATTTTATTTTTATTTTTTTTGGCTCTTAAATTTTTTTCTTTCTCATTTTAGTCATTTATGTTTCAATTTTTTTTATCTAAAATTAATTTTCATTCAAAATTAAACTAAATATATCACATTAACTGTTACGTGTTATAAAAAATATATATTATTATATTTAAATTTATATTTGAGGATGAGCTCATCTCCATACTTCACATTTTTATACTTCTCCATACCCTTCTTGTTAGTCTTAATTCTGACCCACACCTATAATCCAAGTAGTCTACCTTGTAGGTTTTGTAGTAAAAGTTATGTAAAAAAATAAACTCATCAGACAATTATAAATACTAAAATAAATTACATTTTGTTTTGTAAAATGAATAATTTTAGTTTATAATTATATTTTTCATTCATTTTATAAAAATAAAATACAATTTGTTTCCTTATTTATAAATATTCAATGAAGTTTATTTTTTGTACGAATAACCTTTATTATGAAATTTATAAAAAAGACGATTCAAATCATCAGTGCGATTTTAAATTGAGACCCATACAAAAAACACATGAAAAAATATAGAGAAATAAAAATATGAAAAGAGCTTAACAAGTAAATTTATAGTCATTACAAATCCAAAATAATATATTCAGAAATATCAACATATGAGTTAAGTTGACTTTTTAGTTATTTTAGATCTCGTTTGTCAACTATACATTTTAGTTAAAAAGTTAAAAAGTCACTATGAGTTGTCACATACTCTCTCTATTTTTCTGTATATTTTTTCGTTAAAAAATCAAAAAATTACTAAAATAATATATTTCCAAACAAAACCTTAATCTAGCCTAAAAAATTTATTTAGGTTAATTTTTTGACTTTTATAAAAAAAATAAATGAAATAATTATAATTTAAATATAAAATTTTATTTTATTAATTTTTTAATCTATTTTATTTATTCTAACTAATTTAACTAAAAAACCAATTCACCCTCCATCCCAAACCACCCCGGAGTCCCTAGACTAATTCATATAATAGCATGCGGCATTGATCCAGACCTCCTCCAATCATCATCTCACCACTCCCCACACGTGTGACTGGTGATTGAAAGATAAAAAAGATTTAAAAAAAAAAAATTAGTCAAATCACAACCCGAGAGGTCATGAGGGTGCCCTGTGGGTCCAAACCATTTTCCAATAATATATTTTGTGTGATGCATGTAGCTGTCAACTTTGGCATTTTTTGTGTATTATTCTCTGGGTCCCGTTTGGGCAGGTTTTGAGGGATTCGGGCCCCACAGAAACTTGGAGTTAGGAGTGAGTTGGAGAAAACGACAAACGAATCCGGTAAAAAATGAAGGTTGTACTGACGGCATAATCTGTGGGGTAATTCAAAAATGATTAGGCGTAACCTTTAACCAAAAATTGCATTTCCGTCCAAATCAAATCGAATCAAACCTTAAGTCCATCGAATGTGATTAATTACAGAAATTTTTCTTTTTCATTCGATCTTGTTAAAAATTATTTCATTAGTCAAATTAAACAAATTTATATATTATTTACAATGCTAGTCAACGTTAATTTAAATCTAATCGTTCCCTATATTTTCAAATTGTTCCAAACAAAAAAAAGTCTATATTTTAAAAAAAAAATTACAAATGTTAATAAATATTATTAATTTTAATGATTAAAATTATAAATATTTTGTGAATAAGCTATTGATTTATAATTTTTTCTAAAATTAAGTGGGGGACTCACAAAACCTCGAGTCGTGGAGGGAGTTACACGTAATATTGGGTCATAGGTGACTTTCTCTACAAATAGAATCTAATTTGCATTCAATGGGCGTAGCGTTCACGGTTTTTCAATTGTGGTCATTGCTACCTACCTTTGAATCCAATTTAATTTCGACCCTCCCAAATAAATTAACTCTTTATATAATGGCAGTTATATTATTTAAACATTTTATCAAAAATGGAAGGGGAAATAAACTAATTTAAAAAAAAATTTATGTGATTTCTAACGATTTTTTTTTTCTTCTTAATTTTAAAAAATGTGATGGACTATATATAATATTTTATTATATAAATTGAGAGGTGAAGTGAAGGGATGATGTAAATATGGTGATAAATATTATCTATTTTTTTATTTTGCATGTTGATATGTTTGTTCAAGGAAAAATATTATCATGATCATATTTTTTATTAATAAGTCTCACTAGTCATATCTATTTTTCATGAAATATTGAGTGTTGCTTCTGACGCTAAAATTATTTTGTTTTTGTTTAGTTTGAAACTGAGACGTCGAAAGAAAATAGTTATGGCGAAGGCGATGATCTGTGAACACAAATCTCATAGTGAGACCAACTTTCCTCTTGCATAATTGTCAATCGGACAACTAGAGCTTGGTTTTTGACTGGGTAGAATTTGGCATACAACGAGGACTGATTGATAAGACCGTTAAGTCTTTAACCGACCTATTTAGGTTTTTGACCAGAATGAAGAACTTGATGGATGGTTGAATTGGGAAAACTTAGCATGGTTTTGATGTTGGGTTTTAGCTTGGCGGTCTTATTTGAAGTTAGTAAGACTCAAGCAGCGCAGTTACGCAATTGACGAGCAACCGACCTAGTAATTACTTTAGCCCAGTTACTGGTCTGAAACTTGGGTCGTTTCACTTAAATTTCAGTGATAAGAGTATTAAAGGATGAGCCTTATCCTTTAAGAAGAGGATTCCTACTGGGACTCTACGAAGAGGAATTAGAGTCCTATAAGGAGTCTTTTATGCGGAATATATATAAAAGCTCAAGAGTTAACCCAATAGAAGTAATGCAACTTTACTCACAGAATACCTAGAGAGCTTGTCCTATATTTGATCTTAAGAATTGACTTAAGCATCAGAAGGATTTTCCGGCACACATCCACTAGCTAGTTCACTAGAATTGTTTTGCAAGAATAACGATATCGTTTGGAGAAGATTCAATCTTGGTCATAAGGAGTACACATGATGAATATTTCGTACTCATACAAAAACATAACTAATTGACCTAGTTCAATTGACTATTTTTATATACTCAACTAGAAAATCGTAGTTCAATTTTTTCTAAAGTCTAAGGTTGATTATTCACTGCAACAAAATGCACCTTCGGCGACTAAAATTGGCGACTAAAAAAAATTTAGTTGCCAAAAGTTATAGAAATGGCGACCAAAATTTTTTTTAGTCAACAAAAGTAAAATATTTAGCTACTAATTTTTTTTAGTCGGGGTATATTGGTTATTGGCGACTAAAAAAATATTTAGATGCCAAAAATGTCAGAATTGGCGATAAAAAAAATTTTAGTCGCCGTGTATTGAGTTTTGGCTACTAAAACCATTTAGTTGCCAAATGGAAAATAAAAAATAATTTTTTACCTTTGGCAACCAAAATTTTGGTCACCAAAAGTTTATTTTCAGCTACAAAAAAGAATTTTAGTCGCCGTATATTGAGTTTTCGCTACTAAAACCATTTAGTCGCTGAATGGAAAATAAAATTTTATTTTTTACCTTTGCTCGACAAAAATTTATTTTCAGCGACAAAAAAAAATTTTGGTCGGTGTATGTTGAGTTTTGGCTACTAAAACCATTTAGTCGCCGAATGAAAAATAAAAAATAATTTTTTACATTTGGCAACCAAAAAAAAGTTTATTTTCATCAACGAAAAATAATTTTAGTCACCAAATAACTAAGATTTTTGGAGGGAGACATTTTAAATATTTTGGAGGGATTTATAAAATACTTTCAGCAACTAAAACATTTTAGTTGCTAATAACCATTTATATAAAATATCTCACGCCGTCACTCTTCTCTCTCATCCTCTCTCATCTCTCTTTCTCTTATTCCATAGAGAGCTGTCTGCCACCGTCGCAAGGAGCACCTATCTCCAACCAGCCACCGTCGCACACGAGCACCCATCTCTAGCCAGCGATAGTTGTAACGCCCTCAATAAAAATACATAAAACCCATCATTCTTGACATGTAACAATATAAGAGAAATAACATCTTTCCATTTATTAGAGTAGTTCTTACAAAAGTATTACATGTTGACAACAAAAGTAAAGGCCCTATGGGCTTATAACTTTTCAAGCCAACACTTGGTTACGAGAAATGGGTACTAACTCATACACATATTAAGCTCTTGGCTTGAATTTACATGTAATACATCAAAGGAAAGCAAAACAACCAAAAAGTCTATCTGCCTCTAGCCTCCCAAGCTATGTCCTTGGAGGTGGCATGCTACCTGCACTTGAAAATGGTGTCCCATATAGGATGAGTCATAGCCCAGTAGAAATATACTAAACCAACTATAAACAATGACTAAAATAACAGCATTCGATAGGTGGTCCACACTTATATTCCCACTTGTGACACATTACAGTTTCATAACATTCAAGTCCATATTACATTTCATTTCCCCCTTCTTTTTTCAACTTTGAGTTTGAAAACAAGGCTCAGAACTTAGCCAAATAAGTTAATGAGATTATGACTCATCTTTAAAACACCTTTGAAATTCATAATGGATACACATTTTGATGCTGTATCAATAACACATAAACCGCTTCCATACTTCACGAAGGATACACATTTTGGTGCTGTATCAATATATCATAAAAATACTTCTATACTTCACAATTGATAACGATATACATTTTAGTGCTATATCAAATCAATTCAAACACTTCCATAATCCACACTTGATACACATTGTAGTGTTGTATCAATGTCAAACAAAATCTGATTTAGAGGTCCATCCCCTATCTTCCCCTAAACTGTGGAGTACATCCCCTATCTCCTCCCACACCCACAATGTATATATACGTAGATCATATACATAATCAATCAATACATAAAGTTAATGTATTATTCTAACCGCTATATTTGTTAGCATACTCAATCGATTAGTTTTAGTTTGCCTAATCATCATGCATTGTCTACAACAATCAAGGCTGTCCTCCACCGATAGTCAAAAGTAGTTATTTCTAAATAAAAAATAAATGCACTAAATGGATAAAATATCAACATTTCAACTAGGTGCGTGATAAATGATTCAACTACACCCTTTAATCCCATATATTCCCAATTTCAACATTCTCAAGTCAATTTCTAATTTCTCAAAATTAATTTTACAAATTAATTTATCAATGTAATTAGGGCATGTCCCATAATTAACAAAACAACCCTCAGGTTCCATTTCTATCAATAACCTAACATTTACCTCATTTCTCCATGCTAAACATGCATCTAGGTTTATATAAGTAAAACCCCTTCTCAAAATTACCCAACAACCCCTGACATATCAAAATGCTAAAATTTAAAGACAAAGCTCATAAGGAGGAGGAGTAGGATATCCCTACCTCGAAGTTTGAGCTCAAACGGAGATGAAGATCAAAAACCAACGTACTCCAAATCTCAAGTTTTTCAGATTAAAACGAAGCCCTCAACCCACTCTATCTTTTTAACAAAAGACTAAGGGTAGAAACTCACTCTAGATAAATCAAACCTTAGAGAGAAGACAAGTATAGAGAGAGAGAGAGAGAGAGTCGGATCTAGGGTTTGTAAAAGAAGAGGGAATGAAAAATGAAGTTATTCTCGCTGCTGCCTACTGATATATAACAGGCTCGCTCGAGCGAAGGATTGGTCACTCGAGCGACCAGACACAAAGAATACTCACTTGAGCGAAGAAAGTCTCGCTCGAGCCAACAACTCGAAACTTCAAGTCTGCAACCCAGAAGTACGCTCGAGCTAGGAAACTCAAAACATACACCTCGCTCGCTCGAGCGAAGGAAAGCTCGCTCGAGTGAAAAACTGCACCCTTCAGGTCAAGAACCAGATGCAGACGCAGGCTCGAGCCAAGAACCTCTCGCTCGAGCCACCAGATACAAAACTCAACTCTCGCTCGAGCGACCAAACCCTGGCTCGAGCGAAGGATCCAAAACAAAGAGCTCGCTCGAGCGACAAACTTCTCGCTCGAGCGAAGGACCAAAATTTTGGGCAGCAACCATTTGCTCCCAAACACAACCAACCTGTAACAAACCTGTCCATCACATCCTATAACTCAAATGCAAAGTACGAAAGGATGTAAACAAGATATAAACAACTGCTAACATCCACGGAACCAAGGGGTAAAACCTGGGATCGCTATAATAGTTCCACATCGCACACTGCACACAGTTGGTATTTCTTCTTGCTCTTCTTCTTCTTCTATCTCTTCATATCTCTCTCTCTCTCTCTCTCTCTCTCTCTCTCTCTCTGTGTCTGAAAAATTTTTGGGTGCAAGCGTTTGAATCTGTGAATAGAAATTTTAATAGGTATAAAAAAAAAAAAAAACAAAGCAATCAAAGAGAGTTCCTGTGAAAGGCTGTGCTTGCGATGGGTTTTAGAAACTTGACCTGTGAAGCAACAAGTCGATAGCCTCCTCATTTATATATCCACCTCTCTCTCTGCCGCTGTTTCTGGGGCTTGCAATTTTGCAAGTGAAGTCTACGAAAATGGCGGGTCCATTCAAACCCACCAACCAATCAAACCCTTTTCTAACATTAAATTGCCTTTTCGTCATCAGATGTTCCTTTTGTCTAGGTAATTCGAAACCCAGAAAGATAATCCAAGAAATTGGAGTCTAAGGTTGTCTCTATTCTTGCCTTTTCTTTGATTTTTAGTTTTGGTGATTGGATTACTTAGGCTATGTTTGGTTGTGTTTTGCAATCATGATTCTACACCTTCATTCAAGTATCATGTTTGGTTACAGTTCTCAAAACACGTTTCCAAAACTCTATACAAAACCCTCTATCTCAGGCGTGGTTTTCGGATTTTTTTTTTTCAAATTTCGCCTAACCGGTCGTCCCACCGGTTGACTGGCCGATTGACCGGAACAGTGCAAAAAAATATATATATATTTTTTTTACAATTTACATAGGTTAATTTTTATATATTCAAAAAAATATATTTTCCGAATTTTTAAATTTTTTTTATGTGTTTTAATAGAATTTTGAGTTGTATGTTTGGTTATAAGTTGTAAATTTTTGTATTAAACATCATATGTCACATCAAAAATTCTCCACTCAATTTAAAACTCTTCACCAAACAAATTTTTCACACTCAAATCATAATTCTAAAATTCACAAACTCAAAATACAAGTCATACTCTCAAATCATATTTACAAAACTCTACCAAACATAACCTTAGGCTTTCAGACTGGGTAAGCTTTGTTTCTAGCTCTAGCCCCCTTCAATGCTTGAATTTGAATGAAAGGCTTATAGGGTTTAGTATATGTACCTTTTTCATTAGGGCACAGCTTCTCTCCAGTTCAAATCTGGACTGGACGATGCTGTCTGACCCTTGGGGGCCCACTACAGGTCGTGTTTCGATAATCTAAACCGTTCAATGTGTAGAATTCGTCAAGTACTATATGTTTGTAAAAAATCACGTTGATCGGATATCGATAGCTATATGATCAAATCAGTTTTGTACGAAAAAAATGGACGGCGAAAAATAAACGGCTTACAAAAAACTGATTTGATCATATAGCTATTGATATCCGATCAACGTGATTTTTTACAGGCATATAGTACTCGACGAGTTTTACACATTGAACGGTTTAGATTATCGAAACACGACCCGTAGTGGGCCCCCAAGGGCCGGACAGCACCGTCCAGTCCAGATTTGGACTGGAGAGAAGCTGTGGCCTTTTCATTAATCTATTTTTTGTAGATTAGACACCTTGCTTTCTTTTAATGCTTCAATTACAAGGAAGGTTCATTAATAGGGTTGCAAGTAACAAGAGTTGAAAATGATTGAAGAGGCTGAGATTTTGATACATTTTTGCAAGAGACATTGCTGGAATTGGGAATCTTTTGTGAAGCTCGAACAATTGTGAATCTCACACCCTAAAAAATTGAAGATGATTTTTTTTTTTTTTTTTGGCGACTAAATACTTTCTTTTGGGTGACTAAATTTTTAGTCTCCAATTAGCCACTTTCAGCGACTAAAAAAAATTAGTCGCCAATTCTTTTGCCGATAATTAGTCAACAACCACACGGGCAACCAAGAATTTTAGTCGGCGAAAATCTTTGGCGACTAAGTGTAATTTGTTGTAGTGATTTCTTTCCAATTAAGTTTCTTTTCTAAATTATTTATTTGTTCTCTATTATAAAAAAATAAAAATAAATCTCATGTCTCTCAACTCTTACCCTAAAATCAAGTCAAGTACAAAAAAACAAAAAAGAGAAAATAAAAGTGGGTAATTAAGTAAATTTAAATTTTTGTTATAAATAGTTGTTATATGAGTGAAGGAAATGTGTATTAAAATTTATTTGTTTACTTCGTTGTTAGAAAATTTCTTGAGAGAGGTTGGAGGTTAGCGTAATTTCATCCTACAAAAGGCCGTGCTATAATAAACATGAATCTCACGAATGTCAATGTAATTTAATTTAATTTATTTTTTGGAAACACATGCTTACACTATTAAAGTCGCCTTTGTCAAGAGTTAAATTGATTAAATAAGTACCAAAAAATAAAATAGATTAAATAAATAAATAAAATAAAATATCACATTTAAATCATAATTATTTTATTTTTTCTCTTACAACCATGACATTTAAATCAAAAAAATTAAAAATTCTTTTCAAATAAAACTAATTTAGTCCGTTTAAATTAGTCAAAAAAACCTAAAAAATAGGTTAAATTAACTTTTCACAAACGAGAGTTTTAGTGAATAGAAATATGAGATGATAATTATTGCCATGTACCTGGTTGTGATAGATACATTAAAGATTGTAGAAGTAGCAGTGAATTTAAAACCTCAAAGGTCTAATGTTTTCTTATCTATTAAGAAAATAAGTAATTTCCACCATTTCTTAAATTTGAAGCTTTCCATCAATTTAAAGAAGAAGAAGAAAGTTCTTAATAAATTAAGTACTTCATAATATGACCTATCTTATACTAATGATTTCTAAATATTTATTTTTTGTTCAATGTGAATAAAGACTCTGAAATCTAAAACCTTTAGGTTGTATTTTTGAATCTAAATTTGTTGAGGAATTTTTGTTTTTTTGTAAAGAAGTGTGAGAAATATTTTTTGAAATAAAAAATATAAACATTAAGATAATATGACAAAACTGATAAGTAAAAACCTTATTATTTTTTTTAACAAAACTGATAAACATTACGAAATTTATTTTTATTTTTATTTATTTTAATTTTAGAGTAGATGGATCCAAATCATAAATTTTTTTGACACAAATTGGGGGAAAAAATTAAAAAAGGTGACTTTTTTTTAGTGAGATGCCAAATTTAAATATCAGTGCAAGTTAATATAGGCTTGGTGGGAGAAGTGGGTTGGTTTTTTGGCTTTTTGATTTTTTTGGCTATTTTAGCCTGGGCTAAAAAATTTGGTTTGGAAACGGCTTTTTGGCTTTTTAGTTTTTTTGACTTTTTTTATGAGAGAAAAGTATAATGATTATGGGTTGGATGTGATATTTTGTTTGTTGTGATTAAAATAGCCTATTTTGTTTTTTGTGGCTAAAATAGTAAAAAAAAACCCTCAATCTTGCTTCCCAAACAGTGCCATAATTTACTCCAATATTTTTAAAAAGAGTTGTGATTCGGAGCTCGAAATTGGGAGCCCTGAATGCCCCGAATTCCCTTTTTTTTTTTCTTTTTTTTTTTTACAGCGGAAGAAGCAAGAAGAAGACGAAGAAGAAAAGGAGGGAGAGGAGAGGAGAGGAGAGGGGAGGGAGAGGGGGAGGGAGAGGAGAGGAGAGGAGAGGAGGAAGGGGAGGGGGAAGAAGGACTGGAGGGGGCCTCAAAAAGGAGCTGGAGGCGGAGGCGGGGGGCGCGGCGATGGAGACGCCTCTGCGACGATCGCGCAAAGGCGACGGCGGGCGGAGGCGACGCGACGAGCTCGGCTGGGCCGACGACCGGCGGGCGGACGAGCTCGGCTGGGCGACGAGCTCTTTCTCTTCCTCTTCCCTCTCCCTCTCTTTCTCTCCCTCTTCCTCTGCTCTACGTCGAAAATGGCGGGAAAAAAAGAAAAAAAAATGCCTAATACCCAAAACGACGTCATTTTGAGCATTAGGGACATTCGGCGCGAAAAATTTCGAGGCACAAATCAATTTTCTTTTAAAAATTAATTTTACAAACACCAAAAGGTCACTGTACTAGGTGTGGAAAACTATCATTAGTAGACGACATTTTAAAAAATTAATTTTACAAACACAAAAAGGTCACTGTACTAGGTGTGGAAAACTATCATTAGTAGACGACAGAGAGTACCGAGGCGCAAGATTTCAAGTTTTTTTTTGTTATTTTAGTTACAAAAAATAAAATAGATTATTTTAGTCACAATAAATAAAATATCACATCTAACTCATAATTATTACATCTTCTCTCATAAAAAAAGTCAAAAAAATCAAAAAGCCAACCCACTTCCCAAACCAAGCCTTAAAAAGGAAAATTGTTTGGTCAAAAATATTGGAGATTCTAAAAATTTTATAAAATGTTTCATATAGGTGTGGGATTTACATAGAATTCAGATTGTGTGAGTCTCATATTTATGTAAGATATTTGGTAAAACTTTTAAAGTCTCTAGCAATTCTCTTATTTGGTGGTCCGGACAAGACTTCAACTATTTTTAACCGTATAATTATTATATTTAAAAAAGAGCAAATTACACAAATAATCCATATAGTTTGGTGCTTGTGTCACTTTGGTCCATGACTTTTCAATTGTGACATATTTGACCCTGAATTTTGAATCTTGTTCCAAATAAGGACAATTGAATATATAATTAGATTTATCAAGGATAAAATTGTCAATTTGATAAAATATAAACTAATTTGACAAAAATAAATATCAAACAAATATTTTTGAATTTTTTAAAATTATTTCTGTCTACTAAAAATAAAATTATGTAAAATTGATAAATATTTTAGACATTTATTTAATTTTTTTACCAAATTAATTTTTATTATGTGTTTGGATGATAATCATGTAAAATTAATTTTAAAAAATTAATCATGTAATTTTTATTAATTTTACATAATTTTATCATTGGTGGATAAAAATAATTTTAAAAAATTAAAAATATTTTTTTGATATTTATTTTGGTCAATTAGTTTATATTTTATCAAATTGACGATTTTACTCTTGAAAAATCTAATAATATTTTCAATTGTCCTTATTTGAAACAAAATTCAAAATTCAGGGTCAAATGTGTTACAATTGAAAAGTCAGGGATCAAAGTGACACAAGTTCCAAACTATGGGGACTATTAGTGTAATTAACCCTTTAAAAGATACTAATTTTTTAAAATTATTTTTTAATAGTACAATTATTACATTTTGAAAATACTAATGTTAATGAATTTAAAAGAATGGAAAAATAAAAATTTAATCTTATTTTAGTCTTTAATTTTTTTAAAAGAAGCTAATATTTTGGAATAATAAAAAATAGATTAAGAGATTAATATTTTGGGACAGAGAGAGCAAAAAATTTAAATTTTTTTTATCAAAATTAAGAAAAGTTGCTATCAATTGATAAATAGGATAGAGTATTGCTCCAAAATCATCAAATAACCTATGTAGTGCCCTTATTGAAGAAGTTATTTGGTGATCTGAAGATAGAGTCACATTGTGTTTTAAGTAAGTTATAATTGGTGAAAAGAACAAGACTTACAATTTTATTTTGAGTGATTAGTTAAGAATAAAGAAATGCTATGTGATAGAATATTTAAAATACATAGCATAACTCTTTAGAATATAATCACGTGATTCTCTATATAACATATTTTATAAAAATTTTAATAAACCTTTTACACTATATTTAATTGAGAGATCTGAAAATAAATTTTACAAAAAAATAAAATATTATTAACATATTTTATTTATATTTTATTTTTTAAAAATCTCACAATTAAATACGACGTTAGAATCGCTAATATTTGGAAAATGAGTGAGAGCACTATTAGTGCTACCACTAATAATGTGGCAGTGGTCTCACCATAAATGATTTGATATTTTAACCTTAGTGTTATATTTTTTTTTTATTAAATATCATGTCATTAGTGATCTTTTTAAAGTTTCAAAATTGACGATCTCCATCATTGTTACTAATATTTTTCACTCCTGCACTATAAAATGATTTTATGATGACAGGGTTGAAAGAGACGTGCATTGAAGGGTCCGTGGGGTGGGGAGTTTTTTTTTTTAAATATTCTATAAAAAAAAGTATTTAGAGAATTAACTTAGTTTTTAAATTATTTGAAAAACTAATCTATTTTTAGAATTTATATTTTTAAAATGTGATTTTGAAATTGAAATTGCATTTTTAACATACAATTTCATCTTGAAATCACAGGTTGAAAATGTAATTTATGATGAGAGGGTGAAATTGCATGTTGAAAATTTAATTTTAATTTCAAAATTACATTTTTAAAATATAATTTCAAAAACTGATTAGTTTTCTAATAATTTGAAAAGTGAATTAATTTTTTAAATAGTTTTTTTTAGAATATTAAAAAAAAAAACTCGTGGGGTGGGCCATAATAAGAAACATTTTTCTGGCTTTACAAAGGGAAAAGAAAACCAAAAAAAGGGAAACGAAGCAAAATCATCTTCTTCATGTGTGCAGTCATTGAGGTCCGGAGGGGTTGGGCCTATAGGCTCGGGCGAACAGGAATGAGCGGATTCCGAAATACCCGCCCACATTAACACTTGGACTTTCATTCTTTTGCCTCCCAACTTTCACCTTAACTACCAAAATGCCATTTCTTACCAAAAAAAAAAAAAAATTATAAAAATGATGGGTTGATAAAAAATTCTTTATAAATAGAAACTTGTTATGCATTCTATGTCATTTTTTTTTTTATATGTGAATTGCAAATTAATTGAGAAAAGTAAAAGATAATTGTAATCAATATAGAGGTGTAAGTGAGTTTACGCTCTAATGTAACTGAAAATTGTGATCTTGTTTGTACTATAACAGAGACTCCATTTATACTTTTATGGTTAAGTTTGGGGACTTTATAAAGAAATCAAAAAGTAAAAAAATTACTATAATGCTCTATTTCTTTGGACATGAATTATTTTTTGAAAAATATTTTATGTATTTTTTGATATTTGATATAATGAAAAACGAAAGTCAACTGAAAATATTTTTTATAGTTAACAGAAAACAAACTTATATGGTCAGAAAATATTTTTCACTTTTAAGAGATGAAAACGTTTTTTAAACTAAAACCTTATCAATATCATCACAGTAACACCATCACTCTTATCTCCACCACCACACTCACTACCACCATCAAATGTGCTTTCATTTTTATCTAATTATACCTCTAATTAAAACGTCAGTTGTGCTTTTACATCATTATTGAACGTTGCTTTCATTTTTTTAGATACTTTGTCTCTTGATTGTTTGTATTTTGTATTATGAAATTTATTACATCTGTGTTTGCTATGCAGACTATTTCAATATTATTCTCAGAATTAGAAGTACAAAAAACATATACAAAAAGTATACGAATAGACAAGATTTTATAAAAAATTGTTTCTGGTCTCACCTAGTAAAATTCCTATAATTCATTTATTTTTTATATTATATTTTATGTTTGGTTTTTGTATATTTTTTATATAGTTTTATTTGTTTTCTTTAAAAGTTTATTTTTAAAAATTAACAAATAAATAAATAAATCATTTTTTATTTCAAACAATTTCATTTTTGTTTTTTATTTTTTATTTTTTCTTAAAGTAGTTTTAGTTTTGAAGAATTACTTATTTTTTTCAATATATTGTAATTTTGTGCATTTTAAGTCTATAATGTTTCCACTAATACACTCGAAGATGCACTATGAAAGAAGTATCATACGAAAATCAAGCAAGAAGAAAAAAAATAAATAAAACAATACAATGAATGTGAAGCAAAGATCAAAGATCAAAACTCCCAACACAAGTAAGTAAACAAACAAGCAAGTAGAATAGAATATTTAACAATAGACATTTGAAAATTAGCAACAAAATTTTATAATTTTCTTTTTTTTTTAAAAAATTCTATTTGGTATTAGCTAAATAATTTGCTTGTTTTCGGTTTTCACTTTTCAGAAAATTATATTTTCTTGTTTTTCGTATTTTTCAATTTTTACTGAATTTTTTTTAATATTTTAAGCAATTTTTTTACAAATTTTTAGACACACCTAACATAAATACACATAAAAAGTATAATTTTTGTGAAAAAATCTTTTAAAAATTCACTAAATACCAAAAATACAAAAAAAAAATGAGAATTCAGTGTATTTTTATGTATTTATTAATTTTTTAAAATATTTTTTCACAAATTTTTTCATTTTTAGATACATCTAAGTAAGGTGCATTTAAAAAAGTAAAAAAAATGCTTAGAATTTTAAATATATTTTCTAAAAACAAAAAAACATGAAAAACAAAAAACTCAGATTTCAAAAAACTTAATCCAAAAAACTCAAACCAAACACATATTTTAATTTTAATTTTATTTTTATTTTTATATTTTTTTTAGATTTGAAATTAAAACTATAGTAAATTTATGTAAGCATAATTGCTAAGCCCATTTTTTTACTTGTATAATATTGTATTGACTACCTTTTTTAGGTTTATTTTTTAAAATATTTATATAAAAGTAAAAATATGTCATTAGGAATAAATTTTGCCCGTACATTATTTTTAAATTTTAAATAAAAACAAGCACAAAATAATTGATTAAAGATATGCTATATTTGTTATATTCCTTTTTTTTCTGTGTGTAAAAAAAAAATATTTAAAAATCACAATTAACTCCGTTGGGGTTGTTAACAACTTCGTCAGTCCCGAGCCGGTTTAAGGAGGAGGGTTGTATGTTAGGTAGCCAACAGCCAACACGTAAAAAAGCCGCTCGGATCCCTTATGACAATGAATCCTACTTTGAATCGTTTAAATGCCAGGTCGTTCCTCTCAAGTAACGCGTTGCGCCTGCCTCTGGGTGTATCAAAAAATGAGCAAGGGAAACCGCATCAATGCCTGGGTGCATCCTTTCGCGCTCGAGCGGAGTTTGCATCCTTTCAGCATTTTGTGCGTCTGCAAAAGTACTGCAGGTTTGTTTTTCACGCTTGAGCGGATTTACTTACGCACGAGCGGGTCGCGCTCGAGCGAGCCCTTTTGCGCTCGAGCGGGTGTTCAATGTCTGTAAAAATACTGGAAGAGGGTAATCTACACTCGAGCGGGTGTGTTTTGCAGTTGTGTCTTGGCGCTTGAGCGGGTATTCTTGCGCTCGAGCGGGTCCAGTTTTTGTGCTTGACGCTCGAGCGTCCTATTCTCCACTCGAGCGGACTAGTCGTATATCAGATGGCAGCTGGGTGATTTTAAATCACTTTTCACACTTTCTTTCTCTCTCTTACTTTTCAAAACCCTATTTTGAAAGCACCTCACTCTAAAACTCCAACTTCTCTCTAGGGTTTGATCTAGTAGGAGTGATCTTCTATCCTTGGGCCTTTGTAAAAAGTGTGGAGCTTGTTGAGGGCTTCGTTTTGATCCGAAAAACTTTGGGATTGGAGCACTTCCGAGTTTGGCTCTTCTTCCCCTTGGGTTCTCCATTTGAGGTAGGGATTTTCTTGTTCTTTTTCAATACTCCGTCTATAGATAGTCATGTGGTAGTTTTGTATTGCATGAAAATCATATTCATGTTGGATTTGTTTGAAAATCATGAGAAGGAACCTAGGGTTGGTTGTTTGAAAATGGGTTTGTTATCATTGATTGTGGTTTGGACTGATTGGGGAGTAAATTAGCATGTTATTGTGGAAAGAAGAAAAAAGCCCTAAATTATGTTTTGATTTGGTAAATTAACAGGGAGGGTAGGTGATTAATGTTTATAAGCCTCTATTGTTAATATGAGTTAGGTGAAGGTGTCGATGCTTAAGGGATTAACTATGGCTTTGGGTTGTTTTGAAATGAATGTATTGAACCGAGTTGGATTATGGCTTTATTATCCATGGAATTGGTTTTTGTAAAATAAAAAGAATGGAATTGGTTTTGTAAATGAGAAAAGTGTTTTTTGGGAATAAGTGGTGTAACATGTTGACTTGGAAAGTTTATGTAAGTTGACCTTGAAAATGGAAAATGAAACGTTAACTTTATGTGAGTCTCGGAAAATGAATATGGAAATTGAACTATTTTGTCATTGAGCGTTGAATACCCACATTTGGGGTTTTACCTTTACCTATCGTACTAGCGTTGTTGTTGGGTTTAAGATCTCATGATAGTTGAGTCTTCTAATAGGTGTACTGAATTCATGCATCTAGAGGTTTTGTCCTTGGTCATCGGTGGAGGATGACATTGTTGTGTTTGCATTACACCGGTGTTGATTGAACGTTGTATGTAATGAAGTGCTATGATACATTATATATGTATAATTGTTAGGGAGGAGATAGGTGATGTACTCCAGTGTGTGGGAGGAGATAGGGGATGTACTCCACACACCTATGTGTTCATATACTTTAACACGTTGTTTACGTATCTTGATAGTTCATGTGTATGTATTACACTTGTTGGTTATGCTCTGTTGTATTGTGATTATTAGTGTTATACACTGCGCTTATAATCAAAGGTACCGTTACCTTCTAGCTAGCGCCTGAAGAACTGACTGCGCTTATAATCAAAGGTACCGTTACCTTCCAGCTAGCGCCTGGAGAACTGACTTAGCCGGTGGAGCAGAGCTTTATTATTATTGTCTCAGTGTATCTGAGTATATCATGGATTGCGATGGTTACAGTTTTAGAGGGTCGAGTTGCCTCATTTATTGATTATATACATGTTGATGATTTGTTATCTCCTTTCTATTAAAGGCATGCATGTATAGATATGAATGTATTGGGAATAAACCAAAATGCCATTATGAGATTTTGGGAAAGTGTGAAGGAAAATTGGGTATTTGAAAATATGTTTTGAAAAAGGAAAAATCTGTTGTAAGTATGGAAAATGGGAGAAAAGTAATGGGCTTAGTAGAATTGTTTTCTAAGTTGTTATTGTTATGAAAGTTTGGGTACAAGGGGTAATGAAAAGAAAAGAAAGATGAATCGCTTATAACGTTAAATGAAATGGCTGTTTTCGAGAAAAGTTCATTGTATATGTATATTTTGTATAAACTGCCACATTACTATTGTAGTATGATATTGAGCGTTCATGATCATAGCTATCTGTAGGGGTGTGCGCGGTGCGGGTCGGTGCGGTTTGAGAGAAAAATAGAAACTGTGTGACGGGTGGCGGATTGATAAAAGTGTCACTAGAATTTGCCATTTTCCTTATCAAAAACCGGCGGTTCGGTTGGCAAATAATGACGGATTTGCCTTGGCGGTTCGGGCGGATTGGCGGTTTATAAAAAATATAATTCAAATTACAAAAATTAAATCAAAGAGTAAAAAAAATACGAGAGATACCGTGATGTTAAGCATCTTGCGAAGCTTTCTTCTGATGCAGCAAGTGTAGCAACAACATGATAATATCAACGACTATGCCATCAGTTCATTACAAGCATCTGTGGAAGCTACAATGATCAAATACAATACATAAAATTAATATCATTCAGGGTTTACAATATATTGAAAATGTTTACTGTTGAAAAGTATTTAGATTGAAAAGTGAGCTGATGCAAGTTTGCAACATGGCCAGAAAAAAAAAAAGATTGAAAAGTGAATTGGAATCCAACTTTATTTTGGATTACTGACATCTTGAATTCCCCTCGAGCAGTAATGTAATACTATATTCTAAGGTATAGAACAACAAGCAAACTTAAGTAAAAAAGAATTTTTAGAATCTTATAAAACATGATTTAATAGCGGTGCGGGTCGGTGCGGTTTGGAAGAAAAATAGAAACCGGCGGATTGATAAAAGTGTCACTAGAATTTGCCATTTTTCTTACCAAAAACCAGCAGTTCGATTGGCAAATAATAACGAATTTACCTTGGCGGTGCGGCTCGGTGCGGTTTTGGCGGTTTCGGTGGTTTCGGCAGTATTATGTACACCCCTAGCTATCTGTAAGTTGTTATTGTTAAGGATCATGTTGAGATCCCTACTGGACTATATGTTCATCCCACGTTGTTGAATCTTTTTCAGGTATTAAGCAGGATGTGCTACAAGATTTGGATTTTCTTATTTGTTGGTCACGGGGCCTCTTTTGTGTTGGCGGAATGCCATTGATGTAAAAGGGTTAAACCCTTTCTTTCGTCTTTAATGATGTTTGGATGAAAAGAGAGCCCACGACATGCTCTACCTTTTTAACAAAGGCATAAGGGTGGGGAGATCATTAGATCTAGGTGAAAAGTAGAGAGAATGTAAGTTTCAGAGAGAGAGGGTCTCAACTTTAGGGTTTTGAGAGAAATAAATCTGAAAAAAATCTGTAAAAAGTCATTTTCACAAACTGATATACGCAGAGTCTGCTCAAACACAAGAAGTGACGCTCGAGCGTCAGACACAATAAGTTGTTCCGCTCGAGCGCAATAAGTGACACTCGAGCGCCAAGACAAAAAACAAAAGGGCATTACCGTTCGAGCTTAAAGAAGTGACGCTTGAGCGCAGAATACACGCATTCAGTAGTTTTGCAGACAATAGACTAACGCTCGAACGCATGAAAGGCTGCTCGAGCGCCCACATTCTCGAGCATAAAATACATCCTCCAGTAGTTTTACAGACATGCAAAAGTACTAAGAATTTACAAAGCCCGCTTGAGTGCAAGAAGTGCCGCTCGAGCAGAGAACCAAAAATCTGGGCAACAAAAGATTTGAAAACCAAGCGACAAACCTGTTCCAAACACCACCACAACAACATAAAAGCCAAACTTAAGAAGATACAAGGGAAATAAGACGTAAACAACAATATGAAATCATCAAACCCGAGTCCGGGATACAACAAAGGTCGGGTCAAAATCGGAATCGCTATATAATCTGTGACTAATTGTCTTAGGGGAAATATGACATTTAGAATGGTTTTTGTCGATAGACAAGTATTTACAACTCTTATTATAAGATAATTGTTAAATATTTTCTTTTATATTATGTTAAAAATGTGTACTTATTAACTTTTTTCAAAAGGTGATGCCATGGAAGGAACTGTATGCGCTGAGGAATATGAATACTTTAAAAAACATTTAATCGAATGAAAAATATATTGTTTTAAAGGAGTTCATATTACATTGGCTGATGAGAAATTCAAGTTGGTACCTGTAACATGCCCGGGAGGATACCCGCGCGCGTTAAACAGTTCGGACTCCCGAGATCTCTTTGATCTCAATGTCTCACGAGTGCAATGTGAAACGTAGATGAGAGTCCAGATTTGGCAACTTTTATTGAAAATCCATTTTATTGCAATTTTGTCAAAAATGGACTGCGTCATCAGATCTCAGAGTCGCCACCTAATATTTTGGAAAATTAGGAAACCCATGACTCGGTGCCAAGGCCACCGTTCGTCGTAACCAAGGATGCTTGGTTCGGAACCTTAGGTATGAGAGGGGAAGGTCAATAATGAGCACCCCCGCTCACCCGATCAAAAGATCGGCCTCTACTAAACCATGATATGACTTTTATTTTCTTTATATGTCCATGTTCTGATTATTTAATAAATCCTAAAATTTACTATGTGAAACATACAAGTATAGATTATGTCACCAATTTTGGAACAACTTGATTTCATGTAGTTTTTTAAAGAGTTTTGAAAATATACAACCCAAATAAATGGAGTTTACTGACATGAAAATCAACATCATTCCAAATGAAGCGACACAACCTCCATCCACTGGCATTCATACAGTTATATCACATAAGCAAATAGCCACATGGTAGGATGCTTAAACATAGTAAGAAAAGCACACACAAACGGGATGCTAAAGCATAAAAACTTACATGTTTGACGACCCGCGAACAAGCTACAAAACAAAGTTAGTAAAACATGCATGATCTTATATACAAAATTCTAATGCAATTCACTCATGATATGCAACTAAAGATTCGGCTTCTAAGATATGACATGTGAATTATCTCAAGAACATGAGGTAGCGCACATAATCACATAGGAATTGATTAAATCCACAAATGCAAACTTAGCCGAATCAAGATGCATGAAACATGGATGCAAAGCATGAATATGGTGAAAAATAAAGATGATGTTTATGTACAAATAAGGAGAGCAAGTAGAAGAATGGGATAGAAAGAAGCGGGGATGGGGAATTATTACAACACTTGAAATAACAATTACAAATCAAAATGGAAAAGGATGGGTAGAATATTACATCAAAATAAAAACCTCGCAAAACACTCAAAATAAAAATAAATAAAGTAAAAACTTTGTGTTCTTTGGAACTGCCGGCAGAAATGGGTCAACATTGGGAGATTACGCCATCTTGTTCGGAAGAAGCTAACCGACCGGCCAAATAGGTCGGCTGGCCAACTAGGCCAAGCAAAACCTGTCTTGTTGCGAAACCAAGAAAAGGCACAAACAAAAAATATGTAGGTGGCTCAACTAACCACTACCGGTTAGATTAAAAAATGAGAAAACAAATATAAAATAAAATAAAAAGTGCAAATTTACAATATAAACCTAAAACAATAAAACAAATATAAGATAGAACATGCAAGATTACAACAAAACTAATATGAGACTAATACAAAAAAAATAAAAATAAATATGAGGTAGAACATGCAAGATTACAACAAAACTAATATGAGACTAATACAAGAAAAAAAATAAATATGAGGTAAAACATGCAAGATTACAACAAAACTAATATGAAATTAAAACATGCGAATAAAAATAAATAAATAAATAAATAATTATAAGATAGACAAACCACTAGGATTACAACAACACATTATGAAATATAAAGTAAGAAAATAAATATGAAATAAACAAACTACTTGGATTATAACAAAACACTATGAAATAAGAAGTAAGAAAATAAATTTGAGATATAAAATATAAGAAAATGAAAGACTAAAAATTCACCTTCCAAAGAAAGATTGAACTTCTTGATTCCCAAACTTCCTCTTGATCACCCTCAAGTGTAGGAAGTGTGTTATCAAATTCTCAATTCGAAATTATGGAGTTTATGGTATGGAAAGTGGCTAACTCTCTAGTTTTTCTCACTTTCAATCACTAAGCACTCTTCCTTATGATCAAGGCAATTGATCTTTGGCTATATCAGAATTTTTAGAGTGGTTTTGGTGTATGGAAATGAGGAATTTCAGTAGTTATGGAAGGTATGGGGTGTATATAGAAGATATGAATATTTTTGGCTAAAAAACTCAATTTTTCTCTCTTTTTTCACTCTTTTCTCGCTCCTTTCTCTTCAATTTCGTGGTCCTCCTCCTTTCAACAATCAGATGTATACTTATAGGCTAAGCAAGTGGAGAAATGGTGGAGGATATAGTGGAAGACAAGATAGAGCATAAATGAAGGTAATGGAGCTATGGAACACTAATGGAGCTAATGGGAGCAAAAATGGAGCATTATCTTCAATGGAGCAAACACTAGGTAATGGGGGATGAGTATACATGCATTGGAACATATTTGGGTCAGAAAAATGGATCAATGGGTTGTCCCAACCGAACCAAAACCAAGAAAAATGGGTTATTGTTGTTTTGGGCCGAGTTAACAAAATCTGCTTTTAAGTCCAACTTCAAATGGGCATATCTCCCCCATATAGACTTGGTTTTAGGTGGTTCTTGGGTCCAAATTGAAGCCCCAGAAGTATAATTTCCAATGGTGGTGGCCTCACATTTAAATTCCAAGTGTACAAAGAGATATACCTAATTTAGTAAAGGCTGTCTCGGGCTGGGTCAACAAAATCTGCTTTGAATCTCAACTTCAAATAGGCATATCTCCCTTATTTGGACTTGGTCTAAGGTGGTTCTTGGGTCTAAATTGAAGCCCCAGAAGTCTACTTTCCAATGGTGGTGGCCTCACATTTAAATTCCAAGTGTACAAAGAGAAATGTCTAATTTAGTGAAGGCTGCTCATTTCCTTCTTAATGATTTGATACTTATTCTTTTCCTAAACCAGTTTTCTTTCATCCCCTCCTATTTCCTTTAACTCCAAACCTATAAAGAAGATATTTTAAAATATTTTTCAAAAAAAAGTTCACCTCCGTTCCATTTATTTCCACTTTGTCCTTACTCGGTTTACTGAAAAGTGCAACATTTTAATCGAAATGGGAGCCTCGGACATTGTAGAAACATTAAAAAAAAAACATATTTTGAAAAGAGGATTTTAAGGTCTAAAATAGTTTGGCCAAAAAATGGGTGAAGGTTGGGATTAAAACTTAAATTCAATCTTTCTTACTGAGAATTTTGTGAGAAACACATTATAATTGTCATCATCGGGTAATCAAAAGAAAGCGCCCAAGTCTTAGGGCCGGTCAAAATGGGGTGTCTACAGTACCACATCATTATAAGATGTCTTTTACTGATGATACAACAATTGTGTACATACTTTATCATGATGATAATATACAACTTCAGTGCCATTTCATTAAGAAATTATTAGACATTGGCCAATTTCTTCATCAAGATATTCATTTAATAGGTACAGTACTTTTACCAAATAACACTTATCTAGATTACATACGTGCATACTTTATTGCTAATAGAAAAAATTTAAACCATCAAAATAATAAGCATGTCAATACTATAAAATATGCTGGTATGATTGGCTTGGTTGTTAGTGTAACTGAATGTCAAGGTATTGCAAATTGTGATAATTATAAAAGAGAGATTCTACTATTTGATACAAGGTATGATACCATAACATATTTTTGTGTCCTTACCAAATTTGAAATACTCTACAAATGATATTTTATTTTTCCTAACTCAAACTTTTTTTTTTTAATTGTAAAAACAGTTTCACATTAGTAAAACTAACTCTATGGGATGTGTTTGCAACAACTGATGGTATGCAACTATATCATATTCTATAAAATGATAATATTTTATTGTCATGACCCAAACCCGGCCCTATGGGTTTAGCACCGTAACCGGCCAGTAATCCGTGATTACCGAAGGCCTGCTTAACAGTAATACAGTATAACAGAGTTCAGGGCCTGGCGGAAGCCAATACAGTAAATAACTAGTGTCTATTGAGCTGTGAAAATCTGTATGCCAAAAACATTTTTCATGCATTCATACAGTTCAAAACAGTACATATACAATCATAAACAAACATTCAGTACGGGGACCTCGTCCCTCGATAACAGTACAGTAGAACGGTAAGCAGTCTATACAGTGATACAACACAGTGAGGAGACCGACGGGAAAAACTAAAACAAAATCCCAAAGCCATAACACGGCAACGCGGAACCTCACAGTGAGGCACATAGGCTGGCTTGACAAAACTGGGGACCAACCCGCTCCTAGCTCTGGTCTGGCTGCTGAGAACCTACATATATATATAAACAGTGAGCTAAAGCCCAGTGAATAACATAAAGCGTAAAGAGGTTATGAATGAATGTCCTTACAGTAATGAAAGCAGTTCATTAAACAGTATTTCAGTCTTTCAGTATTTCAGTCAATCAGTCATATGTGGTACATCCATAAGCCTATAAACAGTAGGTCTAAAAGGACCGGGTCTTAACAGACCCTACAGTAATGATGGCCAATCATTCAGTAAACAGTATGGTTCCACAAGGGAACCGACAGAGCTCTGTAACAGTAAACAGTCGGTGCTAAGGATGCCACAGTACAGTTCAGAATACAGGACATACATTCATTCAATAAACAATATCAGTTCAATAAACAGTTCAGTTCAGTATTCAAAATATAATCATTTTGAACATATCTTTACACATTCTGTTACTCACAGAGATTGGGCTAATAGCAGCTAGAGCGCGTCCCCGAAAGCCAACCCTAAACAGTTAACAAATAGAACACACACTAAGTTTCACAATTGGGAAGGACGATAATTAAATCCCTAAATTCCTCGGTGTGGTTCTATGTCTAAATCCTCATTAAGATGTCTTAAACTAGGCCTAAGAATGCCTAGGATGAGATGAGGATGCAAAAATACAGTTGGAAGGCATTTTTCAAAAGTTGCTGAAAATAGGCTCTTCGCTCGAGCGAGCCTTCCTTCGCTTGAGCGAGCTTCCAAAATCAAAGGCTTCGCTCGAGCGAACAATCCTTCGCTCGAGCGGTCTGATGAACAGTAAAAGTACTGGATGCTCGATTTTACGCGCGATACCACGCTTGATGCTCGCTCGAGCGGAGCCCTGAATAAAGGTGCTCGCTCGAGCGAGGAATCCTTCGCTCGAGCGAAGAAGCCAAATCTGGAAATTTCCAGATTTGCCTTCCAAGCTCAAACCAAGCATTCACAATTCGATTCTCAATCTCTTAGGCCCAAATTCTGGAAAATACCTCTACATTCAATGTACAACAAGTTTCAAAAGCCGATTTACACATGCAAGGGCCAAGAGTTGGTCAATTAAAGCCATCCTTCAAACCCATTTCAAGAACAAGTTTAAAACATGCAATGCATGAACTTTAAACCAAAACCAAGCTTCAAATCTTGCTCTAAAGAGCTCCAATCTTTGAAAACAACTTGAAAGCATGGACTAATATAAAATCATGGACTTGCATGCACAATTTATCATGAATTCAACTTCAAAATGCATCAATTCAAGCATGCATGTAACATTTGAGCTTCAATTCACAATTTTATGAGCAAATTCATGACTTACTTCCCTATAATCATGATACATGCAAGAGGGAACTTAAAAACAACAAGAAGATGATGATTTCCTTACCTAGAGTGCCAATCACAAGTCTTGGAAGCTCAAGTTAGCAATCTATGTTACCAATCTTCAAGTTTCTAAGCAAGGTTAAGCAATGCAAGAAGGAAATCAATTCTCTCCCTCTCCTCTCTCTAATTTTCGGCTATGCTCACAAAAATGGCTGAGGAGAAGTTTGGTTAAATGTTAAGGCTCAATACTAACAATAAACAAAATGTCCACTATGGGTGGCAAAGTTGTAAATAAGTCCAAGTTCTCTAATTGGCTCAAATTAATCCAATTTAATCGTTCCTAATCACATTTTAAATAAATATACCATTAAATCGCAAATATTCTACTGATCGTGAAACACTAAACGGTTCCTAATTCGGCCGCCGATAAGGCCTTCAATTAGCAGTTTAAACACATAAACACAACAGGTAATCGATAAATCAAACAGATGCAATATGCAATACAACAAATAAACTTATTCAATTTCAGTTTCGATTTCAATCAGTCCGTTCAGTACTTCAGTTAATTCGATTATCAGTCATTATCAGTTCAGTTTAGCAGTAATCAGTACGTATTTCAGTGGTTTATCGGTAATCAGTACGAGGGTTGTTACATTTATTTGCCACTAGATTAATAGTTAAAGATTATCAAGGGAAGATTATTTTTCATCGACTTTTATGACATCTATATGCTTATACAGATATTGATATTGATAAATTATATTTTCTCAACTTCTAGGTCCATGTCTTGCTATATGCAAATACATCAAGTTATATACTAATCATTCATTCCATTATTTATACATATTATATAAGGAAAATGAGGTTCTAACCCACAAGTCTTGTGGGGGCTCTAATTTGCCAATCTTAATTTTCTAATTTTTTGATTTAAAAAAAAAATCTCAGCATTTATTGACTTCTACCAACCCATAAGCATTTTTGACTTCTCATATACCTACTGCTGCACCATTTTTCAACTTCTCCTATATACTATGGTCAGTGATGGGATTGTTAAATTATTTTTATAAAAAAATAATTTGTATATTAAAAAAAATCTAAAACAAATATAAATTCTTATGAAATCTATCTATATCTATATATTATATAAGTAAAACGGGGTTTCGAACCACAAGTTTTGTGGGAGCTCTAATATCTCAAACTAAAATTTCTAATTTTTTGATTTTAAATAATTAGAAAAATCCTTTATAGCTATCATTCAAGCCAAAAAATAAAAAAATAAAGAAATTAATATCTCTTGATTTATATCTTTCAAATGAAAAGTATATCAAATATATAAAATAAAAGATAGAAAGTACACTAATTCATTTCAAAATTCAAATTTGAGGAGCATTAAATATGAAAAACACTCCATTCATTTAAATTTAAAGTTATAATGATTTATCCCATAATATATAAGTTTTAAATAATGATCTATTCAATGATTTATCTATATATCTATATACTATTATATAATTGTAAAATATTGTCATTTTATTAAGATTGAAAGTTGTAATTTTTTTCTCATTTTTTTTATTTTGTTTAATTTTTATTAATACGTGTTACAATATGATTGATTTATAAATTAATTTTATATTCTTAAAATAAAATTTCAAATTTGGATTCTTAAATTATATTACTATAATTGGAATGAGATCAATATTCATTCTTTAAATTTTGCATCTTTTATTAAATTATAAAATAAAATTTGGAATTTAAATTCTTCTTCAAATTATATTACCACAATTAGAATTAGATCAATATTCACATGTGTCATAATATTATTAGTCTAAATATAATTTGATCTAAATACATGTGTTCAAATTATTAATCGCTATTAAATTTTTTTTTTTTAAATTTTATAAAAAAATTTATATCCTTCTAAACTATAAGGACTTGAATAATAAAAATTTTTATTATATTTTTTTTTTTTTAACAAAAGAACAAAACATAACTTTTTTAGCACTTACCAACATGGTGGATTTTGTTAGATTTTTTTTTTTTAAAAAAATCTCAATTGTCAATTAAAGAAATTAAAACAAAGAATAAAAATATCTTTGGCTCAAATTGTTAAAAAGTTACTTTTGCTAAAATAAATTAGAAAGAAATGTTAATTTTTTTTTTATTAAAAGTGATAGTTCGTTAAACTTTTTTTTATTTAAAAAAAGGGTGTTAGAAGTGATAATTTATTGTTCATTTAGAATTATTTTTAGATTAATAAAAATACCAAATTAAATTTTTTTCTTACTTTTTTTATTCAAATACTTTTATCTTGCAAGAAATTTGTTTTTATTTTATTGTAATTTTTAAATTAAAAAGAATTTTTTAAAAATCATATTTAAATTATTTATGCCATTAGAAAAAGTAAATTTTTTAATATCAACTTAGTGGTAGCTTAGGAAGTGCAAAATAAGTATACTTTTTTACTTTTTACAAAAATATGTATAGAAAAGTAAAGATATAATGTGATCCAAAAAAGATATATATTTTTTACTTTTTATGAAAAGATGTGTAAAAAAGTAGAGATCCGATGTGACTCCAAAAAGATAAAAAAATAAAAAAAGTGAGCAAGCTAATATAACACTTTCCAAACAATCCCTTATTCGATAATCTCTTTTTAAAAGATGTATTTTTTTAAATACTTTAAAGAAAAATTCTATTGGAATCTTAAGTATATTATTTTTTCTTTTGTTCATTAATATTAATTTTTTAATTAATTTTATTTATTATTAAAAAAAATTATTTATATATTTATATATATAATTTTGTTAGTTGCTCTTGCTCGGTTATTTGGTATTTCTATCCAAATCCACTCAAATTTAATTTGAATTTTTAAATTTCTGTATAGGTCCTTACTTAATTAAAAACTTTGTTGTTCAATCTTTAAAAAAAATTAATCTTGATTTAGGTTGTTTGGGTTGAACTCACCTGAGTTTGCAAATATAACAAGGAGATTGAAAGTTACATAATTAAATTTTGTGATAAATTAAAAAATAATAAATAAATTGTGATAAAATTATAAGATTTAAATTATAAATTTTAATCTTCTTTATTTTCATAGCTTACATACAAAAATTTAACTATTTATAACAATTTATATAAAAATATATTATTAGTATTTTTACATGTCAGGTTTAGCTTAAGCTACCACTAATATATAAATAATTATAAACGCAATTAGGACATATAGCGCACGGGTGGAATAGTCACCTTTTAACCCGATTGCCAAATAGTTGTTTGATTAGTCTTGGCATTATAGTAAATTATTGGCAGATTTAATGGCATTCATGCAAGTATTCTGGGCCAATAGATTCACTCTCACGGATTCTCGAAACCGGCCGTGGTTTAGTTTGCACCTCTCTCTCTCTCTCTCACTCAGAGTCTTTCACACCAACCTTCTTTATAAACCACCTCTCCAGCTCTCTCCTCCCAGCTTCCTCTCATCATCTCTCTCTCCCTCTCTCTCTCTCTCTCTAACTCAGCAAAACCCACATCAGTAAGAACACATTCATGGACTCTGCATCCACAAGAAGGCCTTGTTTCATTGAAGAAGACGATGGTCTTGCCTCTCTTGCAGACATGGAAGCTGGGTTCTCTGGAAACCATCAACATCCACACCCTTTTGTGTCTAGGCCACTCTATTACACATCCTCCTTGCAGAGAAGAGGTAGCATCAGAAACCTTTCATCGTTCTCTTCCTCTGTTTCTTCTCCCAGATCTGGAAGGTTCTATGATGCTAATAGATTCTATGAAGAACACCAGCCCCATTTCTTGGAGGCTTGTTTTCTTTGCAAGAAGACCCTTGCCGATAACAAAGACATCTTCATGTACAGGTTTGTCCCATTTTCTCTCTCTTCTTTTGAATTTGAGAACCCTCTTTTATGTTTTCTCTCTGTTTTTTTATGGGAAAGTTGAATTTTCTGGGAAAATTTTGTTTAATCACGGAAAATTCTATATATGTTTGGGGAAAGTCCAATTCTTTTTGCTCTACAAAATATGGGCTTACTAATTGGAGATGGGTTTAGTATAGAATAGGAAGTTAATGAGTTTTTGCTCTTATTTTCCGTTCACTGTGTTTGGATGTGGAGAAAACTAAAAAATGAAAGGGAAAATTTGAAGTAGTAAATGTTTCTTATTTTGGTCTCTGAAAATTGAGAAACTCAAATAAATAAATAAATTGATTGGACCCATGAGAGTTTGCTTTCAGTATGGGAAATTCAAACCCAAAATTTTAATTTGATCTATTATCATTACATTTTCCCAGCAACCAAACAGGATTGATTTTTTTGTTTTCTTACAAAATTTTCATCTTTGTTTTTGGGGTTATTCTAAATTTGTATGGTTTTTGAATTTGCAGAGGGGACACTCCATTCTGTAGTGAAGAGTGCAGACAAGAGCAGATAGAGATAGATGAAGCCAATGAGAAGAATTGGAAGATCTCTGCTTCCATGAAAGCCTTGAGGATTGATCAGAAGAAACCCAACAAATCCTCCTCTCCAAACAAGACCCAAAACTACCCTCTCCGAGCAGGCGCAGTGATAGCTGCTTAATCACATCATCAGCCAGCCGAGAAAAGAAAAGAAAATGAAGGAAAATGTATCATGGTTTCTGTGATTCTGTCCATTGGAAGAGGAGGGGCCAATTTCAGAGAAGCACAAGAGAAAGAAAACCCATTTTGAGGATTTTTGTTTTTTTGTTTTTTTTTTTTAATTTTCATATAAATAAATTGTAAATGCTTATATGAGGCTTTTTGTGGGGTAAGGGATGCTCTGTAAATAGCTTTTTTTTTTTTGGGGGTATTGTGCTGAAGTTTTCTTTGTTTCTTTATTTGGGTATGCTCATCATGGTCAGGAGAAGCTTTATATAGCACAAGGAAATTTTTCCCACCAAATACTTGACCCTTTTAAGTGTTTCTCTTTTTTTGTAGAGGTAAATAATCCCAATTATTGTTTCGAATCACTTGTTTTGGGATTCGTTTATTTTTTAACTTTTTTTATATTTATTTTTATTTTTAGTGAATTTTATTTTTAAAAAATTAAAATTAAAATTTTTAGATTAAAAAATAAGTATAATTTTAAGACAAATTGAAAATTTTAATTTTAATTTTTAGATTCAAAAATTTAAATTAAAATTTAAGACAAATTGAAAATTTATAATTTTTTAAAAATTTTAAAAAAAGGCAAAAATAAGTTTTTTTTTTAAAAACTTATTTTAGATTTTATAAAAAAAATTTGATTTGTCTCAATAAGACTAATTGAAAAAGTAAAAAAAATTTAACATTTTTTTGAAAAAATATTAAAAACAAAAAAATTCAAGATTTTTTTTTTTTTTTTTTTTTTTGAGTTGCCAAAAGAGACCTATGCTAGTGTCGTTGGTGAAACCCATGCAATTGCCGCGTGGACCGTCTTGAAGTACACAATTCCTATCTCAAGTGGTGATTAGAATTCTTTGCAAACGATTTAAATACGCGACGAGATATTGTAAATAATAGAGTGACCTTGTTGCCACGATTCACTAAGATTCAGTCCTGCATTGCTCTGATTCATCCCTCCTCCTCTCTCCTCCTTCTCCTCTCATGACTAATCACACTTGAGGTTTTGGAACAAATAATATAGTCAAGTGTGTGCCTTAACCCATAAAAACAATTTATGTGCATGCCAAACGAAATGCCTAAGTCTTAAGGGGATTGCAAACACTTTACATTGAGTTGTGCATCGGCAAGATACGAAGGCTAGCATCCGGGCGGTCTAAGCTGCGGCACTTGGAGAGGTCAAGGCTTAGCGCACGACCTGGGCAGCATCCAAGGCTGTGGTACTTGGTAAGGTCGTGGCATGGCTAGTATGCCCGTGGCCTGGGCTGTGATAATTTTCAAAGCCATAGCTTGGGCTTGCATGCACGTGGCCTAGGCTTGGTGACTTGACAAGACCGCGACCTAGCTTCTATGCACGCGGTCTGGGCTGCGGCCAAGGCTGTGGCACTTGGCAAGGTCATGGTCTGGCTAGCATGCATGCGGCCTATCCTGTAGCACTTGGCAAGGCCGCAGGTTGGCATGCATGCGCACGGCTTGTGTCGCAGTCAAGTGCCGTGTGGCACTTGGCAAGGCCACGGCCTGGCTAGCATATGCGTGACCTGGGCTAACTAGTTGATCACTCGACATGGCCTTTGACATACATCATGACGTTCCTATTTACCCTTATCGGGCATGTCTTGGCATTCTAGTTAGGACATACGGCGAATGTCACTCAATGCAACCAATGGCCTCTCTTCAATTCAAAATTCTAAAAAGTGAATCATTCTTATAAACTATCGATTTTGCAAAAATGAGGTTTGGTCGGGCAATATCTATTATTTGGCGTGCACATAATGTTGTTAGATGAGGCACTAACAATGCAAACTTAGCTTAGCAACAAGATACAAAAGCATGGCCACAATGTGAAGGCAATCCAACGATGAACGGCTAATCGATTAAACTAGTATGCCGCCGCACATCGAACCGCAATCACTTCTTGTGGCATCATCATCTTCTCAAAATGTAAATTATTACATGTCACAATGAACTGGTTACTTTCTATCATTTATTGTGTATTTTTTTCGCTTTGTCTAATAATGTATCGTATTTCATACATTTTTACTATTTTATTGAAGATGATTTTGAACATGATCCTTTCATATTTTTATCTAAATCATGGCATATAATTGATAATGCACTAGTATTAATTTTAAATGTTATTTATTTATTTATTTGTTTGTTTTTTTTTTCTTGAATTTTTTATATTTTTATGATTATTTATTTATTTATTCAAAATTAAATTAAGATAAATAAAAATTAAAAAATAATTTAAAAATTATTATAATTACTGGTGCCTCATCCTTTAATTATTGGAATCATTTCTACTATTGTTTTCACTATTTTTACTCATTTTTATTCTTTTTTAAATATTAAAATAGAAATAAATTATTCCTATAGCTATTTTTATTTTATTTTATGGTGTCTTTATTTATTTTCTTCAAGTCATGATTAAAAATTCATAAAAGAAAATTATATTTTTTTTAAAAAAAAAATCTCATTGTGACTCCTCAAGTATGGATGATGTTTCCTCCTGCCAGATATAAAAGGGCTTAAGAAGCTATTTTAAGGGGGTAACTCTTTCAAGGTTGGCAAACAAGGCCAGGTGATGCCCATGCCAAGGCGCGTTCTGGGCAAATGTCAGTACTTGGTTTATGGCATTGAAATTCCATAGGCAAGCATGAGATGTATCGAGCGACGGCCTGCAGTAGTCTTAGTGGCACGCCCATCTTCGCTGGCAGTACAACATGGCATATATGCCGCCTGGTTGGCATACCAGCATGGCGTACATACATACAACATGGCATACTCGTGGCCTAGCATGTCCGCTACCAAGGCTGCGGCCTAAGCAACCTAGCAGCTTGTCATATGCGTGGATCGGGCTCCGACCTTAGCGGCATAACAGCCTGGCATGCGTATGGCCAATGCTGCAATCTTGTCTGCAACCTGGGCAGCCTGGCCTACACTCGGCTTTAGTAGTATGCCAGCCTAGACTGCGCGTGGCCAAATTTGCGGCCTGGGTATAATGGCAGCCTTGTTTGCGTGCGGCCCAGCCGTCCCCCGTAGTCCATACCAACCTACAGTCTCTTGGCTGTAGGTTCCTTCTCCGCAGAGGTCCCCCATCCTCATAGTCCCTCGTTTGCGTGCGGTCGTAGCCATTCCCCCACGGTCCATAACAACTTGTAGTCTCTTAGCTGCATTGTTCTCCTATCCGCGGGGTCCCCTCTTCTCCTAGTCCCTCATTTGCACGTCGTCCAAACCAACTTGTAGTCTTTTAGCTATAGATACCCTCTCCATAGGGTCCCCATTTCCAATCCCTCGTTTGCCTACGGCCACAGCCGTTCCCCCGTAGTCCATAACAACCTACTATCTCTTTGTTGTAGGTTGTCCCTCCGCAAGATCTCCCTTCCTAGTCCCTCATTTGCGCATGGGCACAGCCGTTCCCTTGTGGTCCATAACAACATACAGTCTCTCAATTGCATGTTCTCCCTTCGTAGGTTCCCCGTTCGCGAGGTCTCCCCTCCTAGCCCCTCGTTAATGTTAATAAATTTAAAAGAAGAATAAAATAAAAAATTCATATTATTTTACTCTTTAATTTTTTTTAAAAAGATAATATTTTGGGATAATAAAAAATAAAATAAGATATTAATTTTTTGAGACGGAAGGAGTATAAAATTTATTTTTTTTGGTCAAAATTTAGAAAAGTAGTTATCGATTGATAAATAACACAGAGTATTGTTCCAAACTCATCAAATAACCTATGTAGACCCTTGTTGAATAAGTTATAGGGTAATCTTAGGGCAGGGCCATACGATATCTTAGATGAGTTGTGATTGATAAAGAAAATGAGACTTGTAATTTTGTGTTGAGTGATTAATTAAAGATATGATTACATGATATTTTATGTGTGATATTTAAAAAAAATTAATAAATTTTTTAAGACTTCTAAATATTTTTCACTCCTTGACATTGAATTAAATTTTTTTTTGGATGATGACATGGTTGAAAGGGACAATTATTGGAGGTGCGTAGGGTGGGCCATAATAAGAAACTTTTTTCTGGCTTTGGAAAGGAAAAATCAACAAAAATGTTGAAATATTATTAAAAATTTTAATAAATTATTTAGAATCATAACTCAAAAAAAAAAATGTTTGGAATCTTCTTCTTTCTTTTTTTTTTTTTTTTTTTTTTTTTTGGAGATTATAAGTCTTTTAGATCTCAATCATTGATATATATATATAGGACTCACTTATATATGTGTAGAGTCTATATATATATATAAGTGAATTCCATATATACATGAGTGTGGAATCACATAATGTGAGTCTCACACTCATATATGACATTTAGTAAAATTTTTAATAAAATTTTTAAGATATTTAATATTTTTAAAAAAAAAAATAATTCTCAATCATTATCGTAAGTCAAAAGGAAACGAAGCAATCGTCTTCATGCGGGCCGTTATTTGGGTCAGGAAGGGTTGGGCCTACAGGCTCGGCCAACTGGAATGAGCGGATTCCGAAATGCCCACCCACACTAACACTTCAACTTTCATTCTGTTGCCTCCCAACTTTCACCTTAACTACCAAAATGCCATTTGATTTTCACCCTCTTACAAAAAAAAATTATTTTATAAAAATGATGGATTGATAAAAAATTCTTTATAAATAAAAGCTTGTTATGTCATTCTATAATATATATACATATATATATTTATTTATTTTTATGTGAATTGCAAATTAATTGAGAAAAGTAAAAAATAATTGTAAAAATATAGAGATGTAACTGAGTTTATGCTCTAATGTAACTGAAAATTGTGACCTTGTTTGTACTATGGCAAAGACTCAATTCATACTTTCATGATTAAGTTTCGGATTTCTTAAAAACAAATCAAAAAGTAAAAAATTCCTATAACGTTTTATTTGTTTGGCCGAAAAATATTTTTTTTATATTTTTTGATGTTTGGTACAATAAAAAATGAAAGTCAATAAAAAAATATTTTTTATAATCAACAAAAAACAAGTTTATATGGTCAGAAAATATTTTTCATTTTTAAAAGATGAAGAATATTTTTCGGACTAAAATCTTACCAATATCATCACACCATCACCGTCACTTTCACCTCCACTACCACACCTAATGCCACCATCACCGTCGCTATCACCATTGTTGCTGCCCTACCACCATGTCACCATCTCCACCTCCATTTTCGTTTCATCACCACTATCGTCAAAAATAAAAAATAAAAATATTTTTTCTATCCAAATAAATATAACGTAAATTGTCACATTACTCTCTCTAATTTGTTTTATATTTTTTTTTTAAATCCAAAAAACAAGAAAAAAGAAAAAAAGAAAGTAAACCTCAAACACCTTCTATACTTTAGTAGTTACCGTTTTAACAATTTCTTCTAATTTTTTTTAACAAATTGCATTTCAATAAAATAATAAAAATAATTACACTATAAATATTCAAAAAAATGGTACAAATTATACCTATATTTGAAGCTATACTTAGGCCCTGTTTGGGGAAGGGTTATTTGGATTAAAATAGTCAATAAAAACAAAATAGACTAAAATAGTCAATGAGAAAAAATATTACATCTAATCTATAATTATTTCATTTTTTCTCTCAGAATCATTAAAACAATTAAAAAAATCAATTATCTTTTTAAACATAATTTTTTTAACGTAGTTAAGTCAAAAATTCAAAAATATCAAATTCAAAAAAGCCAAATAAAATAGTCAACTTTTTAAACGAGACCTTACATTAAACACAAATATGACATGCACAAAAATATATTATCATGAAAATGCATTTTTTCTTACAATTTTCTCATGGATAAATTATTAATAGATCTAATTGGACTTAATTCCCATCAAATTCTATTAAAAATAATAAAATAATTGCTAAAAATAATTTTTTTAGACTTTTTTTTGCACATGTTGCTAAAAATTGATAATTAGTGATTTTTTTTTGTTACGATTTTTATAAATTATCGATAAAACTTATAATTAGTAACGTTTTTTGTGATAAAATTTTAAAATTATCAATAAAAGTTAAAAATTAATGACTTTTTTATAATTTTTTTAAACTATCGTTAAACTTTATAATTAGTAACTTTTTTTATAACAAAAATTTTAAATTATTACAAAAAATTAATAATTAATAATTTTTTAATAATATTTAATGAAAAATATTATTAATTATTGTAAGATTTATTCAACAATAAATCTAACCTTCAGTAGAGTAAATCCTTTTTTTTTTTCCCCTTATTTTGTTTGATTAGTCTTGGCATCATAGTAAATCATTGGCAGATTAATGGCATTCATGCAGGTAGTCTCGGCCAGTAGATTCACTCTCACGGATTCTCGAAGCCCGCCGTAGTTTAGTTTACACCTCTCTCTCTCTCTCACTCTCTCGCTCTCTCGCTCAGTCCCTCACACCAACCCTCTTTATAAACCGCCTCTCCAGACTCTCTCCTCCCAGCTTCCTCTCATCATCATCATCATCATCATCTCTCTCTCTCTACAAGCAAAACCCACATCAGTAAGAACACACTCATGGACTCTACAGCCACAAGAAGGCCTTGTTTCATTGAAGAAGACGATGGTCTTGGCTCTCTTGCAGACATGGAAGCTGGGTTCTCTGGAACCCATCAACATCCACACCCTTTTGTGTCTAGGCCACTCTATTACACATCCTCCTTGCAGAGAAGAGGTAGCATCAGAAACCTTTCATCGTTCTCTTCCTCTGTTTCTTCTCCCAGATCTGGAAGGTTCTATGATGCTAATAGATTCTATGAAGAACACCAGCCCCATTTCTTGGAGGCTTGTTTTCTTTGCAAGAAGGCCCTTGCTGATAACAAAGACATCTTCATGTACAGGTTTGTCCCATTTTCTCTCTCTTCTTTTGAATTTGAGAAATTGAGAACCCTCTTTTATGTTTTCTCTCTGTTTTTTTATGGGAAAGTTGAATTTTCTGGGAAAATTTTGTTTAATCACGGAAAATTCTATATATGTTTGGGGAAAATCCAATTCTATATGGGCTTACTAATTGGAGATGGGTTTAGGATAGAATCGGAAAAGAATGAGACTTTGCTCTTATTTTCCGTTCACTGTGTTTGGATGTGGAGAAAACTAAAAAATGAAAGGGAAAATTTGAAGTAGTAAATGTTTCTTATTTTGGTCTCTGAAAATTGAGAAACTCAAATAAATAAATAAATTGATTGGACCCATGAGAGTTTGCTCTCAGTATGGGAAATTCAAACCCAAAATTTTATTTTGATCTATTATCATTCTATTTTCTCTGCAACCAAACAGGATTGATTTTTTTTTGTTCTCTTACAAAATTTTCATCTTTGTTTTTGGGGTTATTCTAAATTTGTATGGTTTTTGAATTGCAGAGGGGACACTCCATTCTGTAGTGAAGAGTGCAGACAACAGCAGATAGAGATAGATGAAGCCAGTGAGAAGAATTGGAAGATCTCTGCTTCTATGAAAGCCTTGAGGATTGATCAGAAGAAATCCAACAAATCCTCCTCTCCAAACAAGACCCAAAACTACCCTTTCCGAGCAGGCACAGTGATGGCTGCTTAATCACATCATCAGCCAGCCGAGAAAAGGAAGGAAAATGTATCATGGTTTCTGTGATTCTGTCCATTGGAAGAGGACGGGCCAATTTGAGGGGAAGCACATTTGAGGAATTTTTTTTTTTTTTTTTTTTTTAATTTTCATATAAATAAATGTAAATGGTTTTATGAGGCTTTGTTTTTGGGGGGTATGCTCTGTAAATGGGATTTTTTTTTTTTTTTGGGGGTATTGCGTTGAAGTTTTCTTTGTTTCTTTTTTTGGTATTCTCATCATGGTCATGACAAGCTTAATATAAGGAAATTTCTTCCGCCAAATACTACACCCTTTTAGTGTTTTTCTTTTCTTCTAAAGTTAAATTATCGCTACCGGTTGGTAGCTCGAAATTTAGAGGCAACAATGGCCCTAAATTTCCATATAAGGCAACCAAAAAAAAAATAAGGTAAAAAAAAAAAAGAAAAAAAAAACAATTTTTTTCAAAAAAGAAAATTAGGGCCATTAGGGCCACACTTTTTAGGGCCATAAATCTTTATTCTTAAATTATTTACCCCTCAATTATTGTCTCCAGTCACTTGTTTTGAGATTTCCTTGGTTTTTCACTTATTTTGTTGCCTGTTTTTGTTTTTAGTCAATTATTTTTTTAAAAAAATTGAGTTTTTAAATTCAGCTCAATAAGACGAGTAGAAAATTTATAAATTTTTTAAAAAAATCAAAAATGACAAAAATAAGTATTTTTTTATTTATTTATTTAGATTCATCTTGATAAGATTGATCGAAAAAATTAAAAAAAAAATTACTAAAAATTAGAAAAATTCAAAAATAAAGGTGAACTTGTTTTTGAGTTTTCCAAAGAGGTCTCATCTCTCTCAACTAAAAATTATAATGCTTAATTCTCATATCATTTCATTAATAGGGTAAATTATAATTTACTTATTTAAATTATTATTCAATGTCATTTTACCCTCTCAATTAATAAATGTCACATTTATCATTTTGAATTATAAATTTATATCATTATAAATATTTTGTTAGTGATCTGTCTCTTAAATAATAAAAAAATTTGACATGTAACGTATATGTAACATTTTGAATAGAATGTGTAAAATGATATTATTAGTCCATTTGATATAATTTTTAGTGAAAAATATGAAAATATATCATTTTTTTATTTTGTATTTTCTTATCCATAGTAAATTTTAAAAAAATTATAACTAACATGTGAATAGAATATTAAAAACAAAAAAATGCCAAAAATTAAAAACAAAAACTTAAAAATTATATTTTAGCTTAAAAATCAAATAATTATTTTCAATTGAGGGTGTGAAGTGATACTTTAAGGGGGTAAAGTGTAATTTACTCTTATAGTTTTTCATCATTAAGGTTCAACTTGAAAATAATTAATAAATGAGGGGATTAAGTGTTATAATTTTTAGTTCAAGAGAGCAAAGTGATATGAGATTTGTTCTAATTTTAATTTATCATTTCTAGAATTAATGCCACAATATCCTTCGACTTAAAAATGTATGTTTGAACTCTTCAATTACATAATTGCATCAAGAAAGGGTATTTATATATTTTTTTAGTAATTGAAGTGTTTGATTTTAGAGTTCTAAAATGAATGAAATAAAGTAATATTTAGTGGTAATTGAAAGATTGTTTGTGTTATGTTGTTTTGTTATTTTATTTTTTGTGTTGCTGTTTGAGGGGGGCTTGCTTTTGCTTTCAATGTGCCGTTTGGGACTGGGAATTTCCTGGTAGGCAAGAGTAGTGCCCTTGATGTGAGAGTGCATGAATGGTGGGTCTTGATCATCCTGATATTTTGGTATGTGTGTGAGCTGTATCAATCTTGATGCACTTTCAGATATTGACACCCTTTTGATGCTCTATGTATCATTGAAGTTAATGGAATTGACTCTCAATTGATTTTTGTAAATGTCTCTGTTACGTATGTTATTATGTATGTGAGCTGTAACCATCCTTGGTGAACTACAATCATAGAGGAGAAGTTATGGAGTGGAGATATTATAATTGGTTTAGTTAGCGTCACACATTATGCTCTTATATTCCACTTTCATTAACTGGCCATTTGTTGATGGATTGTGTCGATAAATTATTATTCATTCGTCTAAGTATCTGATAAATTATTGGAATGTCAGTTGATCTCGATCTTGGATCACCCAATAACTTTTCATGAAGTGATTACGTGACACATTTGTTTAGACTCATATATGTTGGGATGTAAATGTGAACCTATATAAATGTATAACAATTGTTATTTACCATGTGTTTTGTTATGAAAGTTATAATTTACACAATAATTCTCTCTTCTTGCACCCATAATGTTTTAACCCAATATAGCATAATATTCATTGATAATTTCCAAATGGCATAGTAAATGCAAACTTCAAATTTCATCTATAATTCGTGCTTTTTATTCATATTGAACTTAAATAAAAAATTATAACTCCATGTATTCTTCCTAATAAATCCTTTTTGCTAGGATATCTTGTCCTTTTTTTAACATTTTAACTATCACACAATGAATGTTTGTGAAGATGTTTGTTCAAAGTGAGTTATGGAACGTTCAACAGTGCTCTATGCGATTAAAAATGTAGCCTGCATAAAGCCGATCTCTAATGAACATGTCTACAAGCAGATAAACATCACTCCACTTTAGAGCTTAAGAGCATAGGGACATGAACAGTCTCATGTTGTATTTGGAGTATAGATTTGGATTGAGATTTCAAAATAAAAGGAAAAAAAAAAAAAAAATTGTAAGTAAAATGTGAATAAAATATAAATATATTTCACTTACATTTCATTCACTGTTTTTTTTTTACTTTTTATCAAATTTCTATCCAAACTCATACATCAGTGTTGTTTGGCAAGTTGTTTAAAGACAAAATAGGCTATTTTAACTACAACAAACAAAACATCACATCCAATCCATAATCATTACACTCTTCTCTTACAAAAAAAGCTAAAAAAGTCAAAAAGTCATTCCCAAACTAAACTTTTTAGCCCAAACTAAAATAGTCAAAAAAATCAAAAAGCCAACTCACTTCCCAAACGGAGGCTAAAATAACCTGATTGCAGATAGCGGAAACTGTTCTGATTCTGTTGAAATCAAATGTTGGGCTCCTCTTTCTAGTTCCACATCTTTATTTATAATTCTCAAATTCATTGGGCTACATAATTGCATTGTGTGCTTGGAGCCCATACTAATTGGGCCAAACTTGTACAGAAACTACCTAAATTCTTAAAATCATAAGGACAATAATTTTTTTTTTTACTGAAAATGAAAAGACCACAAAAACACATCATTATGTATAAGAAATTTGCATAAAAATTCTATTAATATGTTATTACTCATAATAAAATTTATTTATTTTTATATTTATTATCTAAACATAAACTGGAATAATACTTTCTATCATCAAACCTGGACAAGCATATAAGAGAGCTTTTGTCCCTTTTTTTTATTATTTTTTTTAGGATAAATTACAAATATATCCTCTAAGATTTACTTAAAATACAAATTGTCCCTTGTGGTTTAAAAAATTACAAATATCTCACTATTAGAATTTTTTATTTAATAGAATTAACTGAAAAAGTGAAATTTCTAACTATTCACCTATACAATAATAAAATTATCTCAATTATTAATTGAAATAAAATTTTAACATTATTAAAAAATGTAACTTGATGATTTATTAATAAAATGACCTATTTGTTATGAAATTAAAAACTTTAAGAGGCATAATATAATTTGTAAAGCTACAGGGAATAATTTGTAATCTAAGTAAATTTCAAGAGATGTGCTTGTAATTTATTCTTTTTTTTACTATAAAAATGACATTTCATGAGGGTATTATAATATCTATTTGTAGGTCCTGACTCCGAGATAACTAGTTGACGACAAAATTTAATTTAATTCATAAAAAGAAATCCACCACTAAAATAACAATGGACGTCATCCACCCTTCCTAACAAAAAACAGAGTCGCAATCAAAATACAAGACAATTATCATGTGAAATTTATACCTTCAAAATTGGTGCCCTACTCTCTCATGTGAAAGACTAATGTGTTATCCACGCTACCCCCCACCCCGTGGTTTTTGTCCGCCCTTGAAAAAGAAAACTGAATGCCCAACTTTTGTCCCATAATAATACTTATTTTTTACCCTTTTTGTCCCATAATAATACTTATTTTTTACCCTTTTTCCATGAGGGGGTCCCCTATGACCATGCTCGGGTTAGTTTAGGATGTCCTAAAAAAATATATTTTTTGACTTATTGGTGGGTTTGGGTTGGATTTGATGTGATGTGTTAGAGAGGTGATGTGATTTAAATAAGATGATGTGACTTAAATAAGATAGTGACTTTTTGACTTTTTGACTTATTTAGTACATGCCAAACTAGCCCAGCCAAGACGACCTCAAAGGCCAAGGAAAAGATGGGGCCTACTGAGAATAGATTTAAGATTTTATCTATGAACAGAAATTGAGTCTAATTAATATGTTTAATGAACAAAAATTGAGTCTAATTAATATGTTTATTTAGGGCACATTTTTAAATAATTTAAAAATAATATATATTTATTATTGTACATATTTTCATATAGCATGTGTAATTTTTTAAAAATATGTTGCCATGTTTTAAGAGTACATGCTAATAAAATTTATAAACCAAAATAAAAAATAAAAAGACTAAAAGTGCCAAGATGAAAATAAAAAATAAAATATCGCGATAGCATAGAGTAGAAGCCTATGCATTTTGTATAACAGGTGTATTAATCAATCTCACATAAATATGAACTTTACAATTGTTGTGGGCTTTGCATATACGTGTAAGAGAAAAATACACCATTGTATTATAGTCATTACACGAATTGTACCACCTCAAGCAGTAGCGGAGTTAGAAATTAATGACAATATTAATTTTGTTTTTTTTTTTTTTATAGTAAACAATAATGAGATATTACTAAACGTAAATATTAAAAATTTATTTAGATAGATGTGAATTTTAAATTAAATGATTTGAGGTTAAATTTTATACAAATATTGTGGAGTAACTATTTTAGGTGGATTGAAAAATTAAAAAATAAGATAAGTTGAGATAGAAATGATATATTTTAGTAGAAAAATTCTATAAAACACACTGTAAAAAAAATAGTTATCATATGTCGCAGTTATGATCTTTGTGATCTTTAATTATAACACATTATAGTATTGGATATAAATTAGTTAAAACTTCTTGTGATTGTTATTTTGGTTATGATCGAAGAAGTCTTTGATTATACATCAAGTAATGATTCGTAATGACTTATTATGATATTAATTATGACTGATTGTAAATTTTTTTAAATTTTTTTGTTATAATTGAAGATGTATTGTTTGATTATAATTTATATAGTAATTATTTTTGTTATGAATGAAAATAATTTGGTTATGAAAATATATAATATCAATATCATAAAGTAATAACTAGTATATGGTACACCCTTTTTGAAGGTATATAATAGAATGACTTATTTTAGTAGGTTTATTGTAATTAAAAAGAAAATTTATAATAGAGGAACTATTATAATTTGAAAAATAGACATTATTATAATTTTATAGAAAAAATATATAATATAATATATATATATATATATATAAGGGTACCAATATAATTATCAAAACTTGAGGGGCACGTACCCCGGGCATACACTGCCTCCGCCCTGACCTCAAGGGAGAGAGATTGCCTAGTACCAAAAAAAAAAAAAAAAAGAGTAGAGAGATTGAAACTATAAAATATGGAAATAAAAGAAATGGATAAAGAAAAGCTTGGAATAATATCGCCTTTTTATTTTGTGGATATGCTTGGAATTTGTTGGGTTTTAAAAAAAAAAAAAATCAATCAATTGGAAAATATTACACTGTCACAAATATAAAGACAATATCAAACTTGCAAATCAACCATTAAGAAAGTTCAACATATATATTCACAAGTTTAACACTAAATTTTTTTTTTATCAAATGTGTAATATATTAAATTTTGTGCTTTCTCATAATTTTTTTTTGAATAATTTTACATAATACAAGAAAGAAGAAAAACTCTTATAAGGAAAAGAAACAAACAAATAAAGACAAAACCCATGATGAGAAGAAAATAATAATGATCGACAACTTTTGCTGTTATTGAGATTTGAAAAAATATAAATTTTATATTTTTAACATAATTATATTGGTTTCTTTTAAAGTTTTAATTTACATAATAATTAAATAATTTTTCATTAATAATTCATAAGATGTAGCAATGAAACCACTATATATCATCTATTTTTTACTAAAATATATATATATATATATTTATATTTATATTAGTTTATTTCAGTATTTATCTACTATTTATATTAATTTCGGTTAATTTAATTTTACTAAAATAAAGATAAACATAATTATGTTAAAAATATATAAATTAATTATATATTTTTTAATTTGAAAGAATGTGAGCATAATTTTACCCTATTTTTTAAAATAATATATAATATATTAATTAATAATCAAACGAAAGCAGGGCTTGAAGTGAAAATTTTTGGTGCCGACATGAAATCCATCGCCATCAGTTACCTACTAGTCCACAACTGTCTCCTATCACCATCAACTGCTAAATGGCTAATGCCATTTACAACCTCGATTGTCTTTTCCAAACTTCGGAAACCATCCCTAAATGCCTACCGACATCAATTGTTGATAATTACCGGGTGGTACACGTGTTTTGTGGGTAATTTAGATAAGTAATAATTAAAATAATAATAAAGAAATTAAAATATAATATATATATATATATATTGCTTAAGTAATATGGCTCTTATTAATGAAATCCAATACATTGTTCAAACCTTCTCCACCTCTAATAATAACTTTTTATTTTAGGTTAGAAAAAAAAAATGTCACGTGGCACGACGTAAAGATTTGGACACTAAATTTTATATTCACTTAATAATAGTATAATAGATAGATAAATATAAAAGAAGATATAGGTAATCCTCTTCGATAAAATATTTAATAATTCATTTAAGTTTCGTTTGGCATTGATTACGGTAGTCAACTTTTTTGTGTTGAGATTTTTTAGTCTCGTTTGATTTTTATTTTTGGATTTTTTTTTTACTTTTGTGAGACAAAAAGTGTTTATCTTATTGGCTTATATAGCTTATTTTATCTTTTTGTACTTTTTTAGTTCCAAAATATTTACCAAATGTAACGCCCCCCAAAATAATATAATGAACCCAAGTCATGAACGAAAGAATAACATAAATAAAATACATTCATTCATTAGAGTTCGTATTACAAAAGATAACACATGTAATATACATTCATAAATATATATCATGAATCTATAGCATATAGTATCAGTTAATGATCAACAAAATAAATATCTTACGGGCTTACATTTTTCCAAGACATTAATTGGTTACAACAAAAAAGAATCATAAGTTCTGTACATATAAAGTCATCGGCTTGAATAAACATTCAAACACAAAATAACAAAATAGAGCGTCTAACTCCTAGGTTCTCCCAAGCTATGTTCTAGGATGAAGCATATCACTAGTACCTAAAAATGGTTTCCCAAGTAGGGTCAGCCAAAGCCCAGTAAAAACAATATAACACAATATATAAGATTTAACGAAGATATAAGTGCAATGTGCACATACAAAGGCCAAGAATAAAACATTTACATTTTTTTTATATAGTCATAGAATACTAAGTCCATATTTTATTTCATTCTCTTTCAATTTATTTCAATACATGAGTCAATTTCATTATTTTTCTATAACCCAAATGAGACTACAACTCAGTGGTTCTACAATCACATCATTAACACACAAACACTTCAATCTGTCATTTTACGGAAATTTTATCCACGGCATCGACACCCATGTATAAATTTTAGGACTTTCACCCAGGACACTCTGGCCAATTTAATTATAATGGAGTCCATCTCATTTCTTCTCCCAAACAATAGAGTACATCCCTTTCTCCTCCTAAACAATCATATATATATACAATGTATTTAAACACATAATCATATCTGGTACATTCCCTTTCTCCTCCAAAATAATCATACATATACAATATATTTACAACATAATCATATTCAATGATAACCAATCATGAATTAGTTTTAATTCATTTAATCCTCATGCAATTTCTACAACAATCATAGCTATCCTCCACCGATAGCCCAATACAGCTATTTCTAAATAAATATATAATTTCAAGACAGATAATTTATTCAAAATTTCCAAAGATGAGACGTATCATTCAGTCAATCCCACCATGTATTTCAATACTCATCCAATTTCACGTTTACAACACCAATTTCATTATTTATACAAAATAAATATTATAACCATTTTAGGGCAAACTCCCTTCTTTTCCCAAGTTTCAACCATGTACCAAAATCGATAATCTTGACACCATACAACATCAGTATCAAACCCCACAATCATTTTCCTCTCATTCACCAAAAAACCTTCTTTCCATTTTACACCAAAACCCTAGATTTGTTCACATTATCCCCAAATCCCACCATTGTTACACAACTACACATAACCAAGTTAAAAAACATATTAAAGTGTAGAAAATCCCTACCTTAAGAAGAGAAGACCAAGCAAAGCAAAGTGGAACCCTTAACAACGCCAAAACCAAGTTCCAATCGGATCAAAATGAAGCTCTTAGAATGCTATAACTTTTTCTCAAAGACACTAGGGTAGAGAACCCAAAGGACCTAGGTCAAAATGTAGAGAGAGAGAGTGTTTTGGAGAGAAATAGTCAAGATCTAGATTTTTGGAAAGTTTTAGAGAGAGAAAAAAATGAAAAAGTGATATAAAATGTCGTTTTCGTGATCTGATATACGCACAGTCCGCTTGAGCGGAAGAGTTGACGCTTGATCATTAGACACAAAAATTTGTTCCGATCAAGCGCAAAAGTGGCCCACTTGAGCGCAGAATACACACATTCAGTACTTTTGCGGATATCAGATAAACCGTTCGAGTGCCAAACGCTCGAGCGTGGAAAACACCTCTCCAGTACTTTTGTAAATGTGCAAAGTACTGAGAGTTTGCAAATCCCACTCGAGCGCAATAAAGACTGCTCGAGCAGAGAACCAAAACTCTGGACAGAACAAGGTTTGAAAATCAAGCAACTAACCTGTTCCAAACACACTTAAAACTCCCAAATAACCAAATTTAAGGAGAAATAAAGAGGAATAGACAATGAACAATATTCAGAAACCATAAACCTGAGTCCGAACTACCACAAGTGTCAAGTTAAAACTGAGATCGCTATACCAAACGAGGACTTAGTATTTGAGTATTTTTTAAATATTATTACTTAAATTTTTTAAAATAATGTGTAAAATATTTAATAATTTATTTAGAGTCCCAATAGTTTGGAAATATTATCACTTATAATTGTTTCCCTTTGTATCTTTAAACAAAATTACCTTTTTTAGACAAAAATTTTAAACTTTCATTTATCAATACATATCACTAAATCACTACCATCAACTTCT
>JAPPVO010000013.1:102638420-102717689 GCA_030407325.1 Camellia japonica | reverse complement strand
CAACAAACGTTATTGCATACCGGACGCTCCCATATACTGTCAGCCCGATGTGCTTGACTGAACAGTGGAACCTCCTCAGGTACATGTGCCATGAAGCCTGTACAAGTGAAATACTAAATCATAACAATAAAAATCTCATTTAATCATAACAGAAAAACTGTAATTATTCCATAAATTAAGATTTGTAAAAAAAAAGTATACCCAGCTATTTCAAAATTTAAATTTGTGTGATACTATATATGGAAGCAATTGACTAAAATGCAATTAATATTTATTTCAAAAACCTCTATTGGTTAACTGTAATTTAACTATAACAATTAAACTCTAATTAATTCCATACATAACGACTTTAAAAAAAAAATGTGCTTGGTTATTTTAAAATTATAAATTTCTGCGCCACTAACATGGAAGCAATTCACTAAAATCTAATTATAATCATAAAAAAAAAAACTCTAATTATTCCATAATTTATGATTTTTAAATATATATATATATATATATTTGTACTTTAAGATTTAAAATACGATGAAGCAAATCTTATGGCTTCGACAAAAGACAAATTTCTGTGCAACTAACATAGAAGCAATTTACTAAATCTAATTATAATCAAAAAAAAAAAACTCTAATTATTCCATAATTTATGGTTTTTAAATATATATATATATATATATATCTATTTGTACTTTAAGATTTAAAATTATGTGTCATTAAATATGATAAAAATTCAACAGAACTACCGTTATGTATGTGTAGACGTCCCCGAACGCCCCGGGAGGTGGGTCTTCGTTCTGTTCATTTTGGGCTCACTACAGTTCGGACTCAAATTGTCACGGTTCTCAATCTGAATCAAAGAGTCCAAATCCGGCAAATCGTTTTGAGAAAACAGATTTTTGAAAGAAGTGCCAAACATGGACTGCTTTGCCAGATACAGAGTCGCCACCTAAATATTTTATTTTTGGGAAATTTAGGAAACCCTGACTCGTTGCCTAAGGCCACGTGTCCGTCATCACCAAAGTTGCCTCGGCTCGGGAACTTGGGTACGATTGGGGAAGGTCAGCTATGAGCACCCCCTCTCGCCCGATCAAAGATCGGCCTCTACTAACCATGATATCTAGTTTTGAAAACATTGTGTGTTCTTATTCCGGTTATTAGCCTAGATTTTACTATGTGATGCGCACAGCATACAAGTATAGACCGGGTCGCCTGAATTGGAACAAAACATTTCATGCTCATTTTGAAAGATGGTTTGCTACTCGCAACTAGGGTTAAAATGCAGATTTTGCCACCCTCAGGTGGGCTTAGAAAAGATGGTTTTGCCACTATCTAGTGGGCTTAAAACTCACAGTCAATGCATTGTTCCAATCCAAATAACCCAACCTTCACCCATAGGCATTCAGGCAGTTATATCACATAAGCAAATAGCCTCATGGTAAGCATGCTATCATGGTAGTCACTCACACGCATGCAAGGATGCTAAAGCATAAAAACTCACCGAGTACTCCAAGCCAAAACAGAAACTACGTTAGAAATCCATGCATGATCCTAACTATACAGAAATGCCTAATGCAACACATGCAATAATGCAACTATAGCAGGCTCGGCTATTCTAAACATGGCATATGGAATGCTACAGCTAACATGTATTCAACTCGGAATTGAAATACAAATGCAGTTAGTATGATGCGCCGAGCCCGGTGCATGCAAAACAAATGAATGAATGCAAACATGCTATCATTCTGTATGCTAATTGAAACATGCCCTAATCTAACCATCATAAGCTGGTAAATAAAAGGGAGAAAGACGTGGGGTTGGAAGACATACATCACACGCACGCACACTTATTACAACATTGCCCTCGCGCAGAGGGTCTGAAAGAATAATATACAGTCCCAAATAAATACAGTCCGAATAAATACAAAGTCCTAATTAATTTACAAATTAATCTAGGAAAGCATTAAACTAGCATGCAAGCTAGGACTGCCTCGACTCTATTCCGGATGATGGATGATGCATGTTTGAGCTGCTTTGCGTGGAAATCCACTGCGATGCCCCAATTAGCCTCTGTTTGCAATTGTTCTTGGAAAGCGCGCCAAGCTCCGGAAGGCTGCTGATTCTTGATTTGCTGCAACAGAGAGCAGGAAAGGGGCATGACAATGTATTTTCACATATGTATGCTTGACTACTCTTCAGGGAGCATAGTCCTCGATCCTCGTGCCACCAATCACGCATATCGATGCATGATGGTCGAGGAGTCGATTTGCATGACTCAATATAGAATGAATGCACATATGAACACAACAAGACCAAGACTTCGTCATGGATAATCCAGAGTGTCGGCGACTGGGGAATTGAGACACGTTTCGTCATTCGGAGTACGAAACGTCCCTCGTTTCCCGTGCTCGGGCTAACTCCTATTCCAAACACAATGCAATATGCATGGCATGCATGAATGCAACTAATATACAACCTAGCATGCACAATGCTATGTAATGGCATACACGATGCACGAGGTAACATGGCATACACCATGCGTGAACGTACAACCTAGCATACACAATGCTTATGAAATGAAATGGCATACACAATGCATGATGGACTTACACCAACACGAGTGGACCTCAGCCACACTCACATAAGAGGCCATTAGATGAAAATGAGACACTCGAAATGCGTACACGCGTGCACGCAAACCGAGGACCAAACCTAAGGCACGAATGCCACTCTACCAAAGCATGGTAAGGCATGGAACATGGTATGAAAACATGCAAATTTCAGCACTGAAATATGATGCTAAACAGCCCCGAATCATGAAAACATGGCACCCGATGCATGAGGTGAGACCCGAAACTCAAAACTAGGCACATGGAATGACTTACAGCTATACAAAGCATGCATTATTTGAACATGAAGCATGAAGAAAGAGTCAAGGCAGTCCTAAAACATGGACTTTTCCAGTTTAAAGCAAGGCCAAAAAGTGCTAGCAAGATGAACTAAAGTAGCATGCGATTTTGACTAGCAAACATGGTTTACATGGCAAGCGTATGATGCACATGGAATTTCACCAAACCGTCGAAAATCAGTGAATAAAACATGTGAAAATAGGCCCAAATAACCACTGATATGCAACCATGGTATGCAAAAATGATGAGCTCCTTTAGATGGCCATACAAGGAGTTATTAGGCACATACAAGATAGACAAGTGACATGGCATATACAACTCTGAAAATAAAATATGATAGTCCCAAAACTCACCAAATTGGCCCCAAAATCAGTCAACAAAGCATGCAAGATAGGGCCTCTTTGGAAGGCCAAAAAGGCCATCAAACAAAACAAGGTGAGAGGGGGGGACCCCCCTCTGATTTGGAAGCTCAAAACAATGGCCAAGCCACTGAAAATCCACTAGATTTCAGTGGCTAGAAGGCCAAACAAAGCATGCAACAAGAGCTAGGATATAAGGCTAAAAATGGGAGGCAACCAAGCATACAAGATAGCATGTGACCTTAAACAAAAATTAAATCTTAATAAAATATGAAGATGATATCAAAAAAAGCCTCTTTCCGGTTTACAACATGCCTCAAAAATGAATACAAATAGGGCTAATCTATCATGCAAAAATGGCCCTAAAAGTGAGAATAGAGACAATGGACAGCAGCTGGCCCCAAATGGTGAAGAGCCCTTCAATAAAGTTGAATAGGGGCTCAAAATAAGTCTCTTTACAGTTTACATCAAGCCACGAAAATAAACACGAGTAAGGTTAAACTAGCATACAAGAAATAGGCCTAAAAGAGGGGTAAAGAGACAAGTGGTAGCTTCTGTCCTCAAACAGAGGAGAGCCCTTCAACAAAGTTGAAGAGGGGCTCAAAACAAGCCTCTTTCCAGTTTATGGCCAAATCCAAAGCAGCTCACAAATAAGCTTAAAATACTATGCAAAAAAGCCTAAAAGAGAGTTAAAGAGGCAAGTGATAGAAGAAAGCCTCAAACAGAGAAAGACCCTTGATCAAACATGAAAAGGGGCTCAAAATATGATCATTTCTAGTTTGGGTCGGAGCCCAAAAATGCTTGAAAGCAAAGCTTATAAATGAAGCAAGAAAAGACTAGTTTAGGGGAAAAGTGTGTTTACCCTTGAAGAACAATCTTTCCAGCAGCTTTTGGTCCAAAAATCTGAGCTTCCAACCTCTGAGAGACAGCCTTAAGGTGTTTGAATGAGTGATGGAGGTCTTGTGCTATGAGGTATAGTGCAAAAATGCAAAGAAATCCAACTTCCAAGCTCTAACCACAAGCAATATAGAGAGAAAGGAAGCTTTTTTCCCTTCAAAAACTCAGAACCTTCTGAAATGAATGAGCCCCTTGCTTATATAGAGGAATGCAAAGCTAAAGCTTCTTGAACAAGCTTAGCAAGAGCTTCATCCCTCCATACACGTGTATGGAGGGCAGATATGAGGAATCCAGCTGGTACAAGCTGAAATAGGGGGGGTGCCGGCCATCAGCAATGGCCGGCAGTGCCACACTGATGGCCGGCAGGTGTTCACAAGTAGCCGGCAGGGGCCAAGCCATGGCCGGCAGTGCCATGCCATGGCCGGCAGTGCACCACAGGGGCCACCCTGAAAGGACCAGGTCAGGGTCCAAAAATGAGACAAAAAGGATACAAGGTTCGGGAAACCCGAACCAGTGACGTTCCGTCGCGACAGTCGAATGCTGGGCGAGCAATCGAACCAGCCGTTGGGTGTACCTACAAGCACAACCAAGTCTTGAGGACGGTCAAAAATGGGGTGTCTACAGTATGCTATAACTAATATAGAAATCTTTTCGAAAATAATTTTAAAGCCTCAGTTACATAAACTTAATAATGACCATAAACATAGTACAGTAACATGTGGATAATTTTCCAACATAAATATTTGCCAAGAAATTGAATGAGAATTTTTTTTTCTTCCAATAATAGGTTAATGATTACATTTATGGCATATTTGACAAAACTTAAATATTGATTTTGTAATGCTAGAAGTTTGAATAAATTATAAAATTTTTAAATGACATAAATTTATTCATAAATCGTAAATGTGAACAATGGCTGCAGCATTCGAAAATATTAAATTTATTTATAAATATTAAATTTTTAAATGGTAGAAGAACTACGTGATTAGTATAGAATTTTGTAATACACATTTTGAATCAAGTACACAGTAAAAAACTTAGGGCTATGTGGTCCAGTTAAATGTTTTTGCATATATATTTAGTTTAATTTATTTGCTTAGTATGTTAGTTGTAAATTTTTTTTAATATAAAACAACTACAATATATAAAGACTTACAAATTAGAAATTATCTATTACAAATAAAAAATGATCTATTTAAATGTACGACCCCGTTTACAAATAAAGAATTAAAAAATAAAGAATTAAATGATCTATTACAAATAAAGAATTTCAAAATGATATATTACAATATGTAAGTATTACATAGTCTTCATCGACCAAGTCGCGCCAGACATGTTCGTCTGTCATGACCTGTCTGCTGGCACTCACTGCAACGAGCGGTCAAACGCCTATCTGATATATCCATCTCATTCGGAATACGAGACATAGATGTATGACCCCGTTTTACTTCTCACAGACGAAGTACATTAGGCATTAAGGTCCACTGCAGATCATCCCAATAATCTTGATGCGGTATTGGATTGAATTTAGTTTCCCAAACCCTCATGTATATAGGAAGCCTATATACTGGATCAACGTACTCGAATGGATTGTCACTGCATTCAGACATTACAGCGAACATATGGGAACATGGATAGTGTCTTATCTCATATTTCCCACAACTGCACGTGGGTTGATTCATCCACACAATCTGTCTATTGCGACCTCATCCATGGCGAAAAGATGTTTGCACCTTAAATACGCGGCAGGGCCTATCAGACAATATTGATACAAACTAATCAAGTTCATGTTTTTAGGTGTAATTAACTTAACAACATAATAATAACAATTTAGTTCACATTACAAACTAACCTGTCATATGATATCAACTAGAAAGTATTTCCCCTTGCGATGCTCTCCTCGATAGTTTTTTGCATCTCTCTAGGGTATTGGAACTCATTCCATACATCTGTTTCAACTTGGGCTCCCATCTCGTCAAAATGTTTGACGAGCCGTCGAAATGTAAATTCAACCATAGCTGAGATAGGTAAGTTCCTTGCACCTTTCAAGACGCTGTTGAAGCACTCTGCATCATTGCTGGTCAATACCCCCCACCGATATCCACCGTCATATGCTAGGGCCCACTCCACAGGATTCATATTGTGGACCCAATCGATGGCATCTTGGTTAATAGCTTGTATCTGTTCTACGTAAGCATTACACTTTTGTCGTTGATCAGCACTCTCTGCTTTCCATAGAAGTTGTTTCAGCTCCTTATTTTTGAACTTTGTGTGTTAAAGTTACTGCAAACATGTCGAAGGCAGTACCGATGATATCCAACAAATTGGAGCGAGGGATTCAGCCAATGCCGCCTCACAGCAGCTAAAATACTCTCAGCTCGATCAGATATCAAAGTCACTCCCTGTCGGTCCATGACAATATGTTCCTTGATATTTGAAATGAAGAACGACCAAGACTCCAAACTCTCCTTGTCGACAATAGCGAATGCAAGCGGTAATACTTTGCCATTAGCAGTGACAACTGTTGCTACAAGCAACACACCAGTGTATTTACCGTATAAGAATGTACCATCTATGGTTAAAACAGGCCTACAATATCTGAAGCCATTGATGACGGGTTTGAAAGACCAGAAAACAAAGTAGAAGACGGGCATAATGGTTGTATGCCCGGTTTATCTATGCTTCCATTGAACGATGGTACCAGGATTAGATGTCTGTAATGCATGCATGAATTTAGGCAACTGCCTATATGATTCATCCCAATCCCTGAATACCATTCTAATTGCCTTTACCCTTGCATGACATGCCTTATTGTATGATATACTATAGTTCATGGTCTTTTTGATATCTTCGATGACATTCTTAATTGGCATATTAGGTTCATTCTGCATACGACAATCAAATATGAGTTGGATTATTTGGGTGTGAACACTATAAACAAACAAATATGTATATATATGTAAACATTTATTTTTTATACTAACCGCAACTTGTCCCAAAATATGAGAAGCAATGTAACTGGAGCTAATATTAGTGGTCCTTGTTCATTCGTGGTATAAACAATGGTGAGGACCCCTGTACTGCTTTATTTCAAAAAGACCATGTTTCCTACTAAGAGATGCATGCAACCACCAACTGCAATCGTGCTTGCAAGCAGACACCCAAACGTCTCGCTGGAGGTTACGACCTTATACTCTCGATTATTTGTTGCATGGTACAATTTCACAGCATGTACAAGTTGCTTCTTATCAACGAAAACCATCCCTTTGTCCAACTCTGGATTTTCATCGTTCCATTCGGTTACGGGAACGACATCACGGCTACTCATGTCAAAATCACCACCCATGTAAATTTTCTCATAGAAAGGGATTTCAGCTCTAGGTGGAATGGGGGCATTTTCAGGGTCAACGAGAGCGTCAGCATCATCTTCTTCATCATCATCATCTGATCCGCCCAATAAATTTTATTCATCACACATTTCATTCTCATCATCGTCTAGGGCGACATCAGGACCGTACATGTCACTGTCAGCAAACTGCACATAGTTCACTGTTTCACCCATATTACCAGCAACTTCAACTGGAATGGTATGATGGCTGCAAGTGGGCACATCTTCTGTGTTATTGTCAAATTCATAATCATATCCACCACGTAAACTTGATTCTACACCATGGCCCTCAAATGACTGTTTTGTGTAGCCCACTGCATAACATTGATTTGATTCATACATAGGAGACTGAAACGCTGTCGTGTCAATCCCATGCGTCAGCAATGTAGTGAACGGACGAGAATCCATCTGTGTCATATTCGGGACATTGTGTACAACCTCTTTATCAATGTAGACTTCCAAACAATTTGGTGGTTGGAAACTTGCACCGATACTTAATACGATGTTCAACGCCTCATCGTCATGATCGGTAATATCTTGTATTTACTGAGTGCTTGCCACTGGCGATAAGGATGTCTACATTTGAAAGTCAATCGGACACTTTCCCCGTAACTTGCCACATTGGACATGAACTTCTCCTCCAAATTGCTAAGCGAGGTGCCAAGTTGCACCCCATATATCCCTTTCGGCTCAGCATCATATGAAACGCCTTCATCGGGATCCCGAATTATGTTTCCCCCCAGTAGAAAATAATTGAAACAGTCTCCATATACTTGCTTCAATGAAACAAAAAACATTAAAATAGCAACAATATACTTATATCGGATTTTACTTCTAAAAGAACTATATGAATTTTAACTCATTCAGTTACAATTACTTGTAAGGCAAGAACTTTATTTAAGTAATCAGCAATTGTAATCCGACAATAATTATTGATTTTTTAATTAAAATATGAGTTAAAATAATGATTATGTTTTAGATTTTTTAGCTTTTTTCAATACATACAAAATTAACATCATGCTCTTGTGTTCTGCTTTTTCCATTATTTATTACGATTAACATCATGCTCTTGTGCACGGTAAATGTAAATTTTTCTTTTTCCATGTTTCTTCTTCTTTGTTTTGGTAATATTTCAGTGTTGATTTGATTTTTGTAAATTCACTTGCTTTTATTTTTGTGTTTGTTATTTGAATTTGTTTAGGCGGATACTTGGTGAAAGGAAGTTGTGAGAGTCAAAAGACAATTTATATTTTCCTATAAGTGACATTTATATCATAAGTGACATTTTCATATAAAAAGCAACCCTGTCATTTTTGTCAATTTATATTTTCCAGGGTAGAAGGAACTGTAGAGGTGAAACATTACTTCAACACAACTAAACATTACTTCAATTTATATTTTCTCGCATTTTTATTTTTGTCTCTATTTGTTTATTATTGTTTATTTTCTCATTTTTTTTTCACTTATTTTTATTTATATAAAACAACGGCTAAGGTTTCATCTGTACATGGATTTTTTTTTACTTCGTATGTGGAGACTCGTATCTTTTCTGCGTGAAGGTTCTTTTTCTCCATTTAAGATTTATTTTATATTTTGTACTCAGATTTATTTTATTAGATGAGTTATTGTTAGATGTATAATATATTAAATCTTGTGTTTTGTCATACAAAAAATAAATATAAAAACAAACAATTTAGACTTGTACTAAAATTTAAATTTCATATTATAATTTTGACACAAATAGACATGCAATGTATTCTATTATATAAATGATGTCACATTTAAAAATAAAAGCAAAAAAAAAAAGAAGAACGCGCCCTGCATAAAATCACTATCACATTTAATATTTGCTTCAGGATTCATCAGAAATTATCTACAAATTTAAATATAAAATTATAAATTCATAACATTTACACCTACTTATGAGTTACATGAATTAGGTATATTTTACATTTGTTAGAAAACTGGTATACTACCCAAAAAAGAACTCTTTTTTTGTCCCCTTGAAGAACTTTTATGGTAAGAGCTCATAACTTAATTGAGCTTTCAATAGAGATTGTAATTTTCCCCAATATCACTTCAACGAGAAAATAGGGTGGGGACGGGAAAATTATATTTTCACACACTTAATAACTAAACAACTCTTACATCATAATCAAAATAATGTCATAATTGACCTCACAATATGTTATAATTAATCACATTATGTCATAATTCAGCTAAGTTTTTATTTTGAAGATCTTTTATTAATTTTGGATTAATTTTATAAGAGATTTCTAATTTTTTATGATAAAAATTAAAATTATTAAAAATGTATTATGCTATTCTATGATACAAATACAATGATGAATCTATGGTGTGATAAAAATAAACATAATTTTTTCCGGCAACTTTGTTAACATCGTCAACAATTTTCACTTTGTCCTTAATACCAAACAAGATTTTACCTTGAATGTAATACTTTATACCATTTGAAATAATTTTTTCACCAATTGTCTCTACTATTTAAGGATGAAATTAGACATTTGGTAATGATTACTATCCTGTCAACACCAAAATTTTATTTTTAAAGGTATACCATTTTAAAAATAAATTATTTGGTTCTTAAAATTACATTTATTAGTGGCATGAAATTTTTTGGCATGTACTAAATAAGCCAAAAAGCCAAAAAAGTCACTATCTTATTTAAGTCACATCATCTTATTTAAATCACATCACCTCTCTAACACATCACATCAAACCCAACCCAAACCCAATCCAAACCCACCAATAAGTCAAAAAGCGCACTTTTTTAGGACATCCCAAACCAGCCCTAAATATATTTTTATTTTGATTTTTGCCAACAAATGAACACAAACATGTTTAAAATATTGGACAAATTACAAAAAAAAACTCCACACTTTTACGTATTTTTTAATTTAAACTCGAAAGTTTTAATTTCATCAATTTAAATTTTGAACTTCATTGTGTTAAATATAAAAATATTATAAATTATAAATTATAAAGTAACAAGATTTCTAATCATTACATAAATTTAATTGATGTAGGTTGATTTTAATTGATAAATTAGAAATCTAGGTAATTTACATAAACTTATGAGTGTAGGTTGTTAATCTTGTTACTTTGAGTGTAGGTAAACTTATGAGTATAGGTAACTTAGAAATCTTATGAGGTAGGTAAACTTATGAGTGTAGGTAAACCTAAATTTACATCAAAGTAACAAGATTTCTAATTTACCTAAATTTCTAATCATTACATAAATTATGAGTGTAGGTTGTGACTTACATAAATTATAAAGTGTAAGGTAAACTTGATTTATACATAAAGAAATTTGATTTACATATTTGTGACCACGCTTTTAAGTAAATTATGTAAAAACGTGTTTTCAAAACACGTTTTGAACAAAAAATCAAAACCAGCACTCACTCTTCTTTCTCACACACACTCACTCTCTCTCTCTCTCTCTCACACACAACACATACCCACAACACTCACACACTCACATCAAACATATATAATTTTTAATATATATAAATTTATTTTATAAAATTCAGACCAATATTAAATATATAATAATAATTTATAATAGCAAATAATAATCAACTATATAAAATGTTACTTTTTTACTTTAATTCTTAAAAAAAAAAATTATTTAGGTAAATTACACTGACACCCCCTTAGGTTTATGTTTATGACAGTTCTCCCCTCACCTTTGAAAAAAAAAAATTCATTGAAAAAAAAATAAAATTAATTGGAAAAAAAAATTATTTGGAAAAAAAATTAATTGAAAAAAAAATTTGTTAGTAAAATTTTTAAATTTTTGTTTAAAAACCAACGTAAACTCATTTTTTGAATTTACGTTTTTTCCTCAAATTTACAAATTGAGACAACCATTTATAAACCAAAAAAATTATCAAACAAGTTTTTATGATAGTTTTTAAATTTTTGTAAATATAAATTGAAAACTGAAAACGAAATGGTTACCAAACATACCTCAGATGGTAAAAATGTCATGAAATTAACAAATAATTAAATAAGTTACCAACGTTAGAAATGACTTATCAAAAGATTTTAGGCTATGTATGGTTTGATTTTTAGAATTTTTTTAAAAAAATTAAAAATTAATTTGGTTAAGAAATAAAAAATAAAAAATAATTATCATTTAAGGGTAAAAAATAATTATCATTTTAACTTTTGGGCAGGTTATATAGATACGTATGATTGTTTCTATTTAATTTGTAAAAAATTATTTCTAACCACTCGAAAAATAAAAATTATATAAAAATGATTTATATTTACAAAAATTATATAAAAATTATGTTTGATATGAGTGTGTGAATGTTGTGGTGTGTGTGTCAGAGAGAGAGAGAGAGAGTGAGTGTGAGTGTGTGTGAGAAAGAAGAGTGAGTGCTGGTTTTGATTTTTTGTTGAATTTTTACATTTTGGTTAAAAGCGTGGTTATCATCCACAGGTCAACAGTAAAAGCGTGGTTTGCAACTACGTTTTCTGAAGAAAAAACAAAATTTACTTAAAAGCGTGGTTCCTAACCACGCTTTATGTATAAATCAAATTTCCTTAAAAGCGTGGTTTGTACCACGCTTTTAAGATTTTACAAATTTTCCGCAGGAGGGCCACAAAAACGGTGAAAGCGTGGTTTGTATCCGTGTTTTAGCTTAGTTTGAGAATTCTGTTCAAACTAGGCCTACTTTGGGAAATAAGTTACTATTTTGCCTTAATTTGGGAAAAGCCCCTAATTTGGGCAATGATTTAATCGTACGCATGTAAGTGGGAGCAATTTAAAAAACACTTATTTTGCTTTATTTTGATAAATCTTGATCTATTTTTAAGTATTTTGATAAAGTAGACAGATATATCACTAATTTTGAATCTGAAGACATTATGAAGATTCTTTGTTTTATTTTTCTCTTCATATAATAGTATAATTTCTATCAAGTATTATATTTATTCAGTGAGATTGACAAAATTGGACAATCATACAAAAATCTTAAATCATAGTGTAAGTTTTGTATGAAATTATTATTTTTTCATTGAGTTGAAATAATTCGACTGATTTTGTATGACTTGTTCTTAATTTTTATTTCAAACATTGTTCTTAATTTTTTAAAACTGTGATCAATTCTTGAGATTTGTGACAATTAAAGAGAAGTTACTTTTATTTGCTCAAGCTTGTGCCATTAGGGACCTTAATGCAAAGTTATTTCCTATGTGAAATGGTAACCCTCGTCCACTTTTTAGAGGTCATAGAGGCTTTGTTATGAAATTCAAACAAAAAGCTCATTTTGGCTTGTTTTGAAAAGTAAGAAAAAAATTTAATTTATATACTTTTTTTTTTAAACGTACAAAAAAAATAGAGAATAATATAATCAAAATAAACCAATAAATTAATTTTTTCATGTTCTCAAAAGAGGCTTGTGCCTTGGCTTATGGGCTTATGTTGGTGGTTAAATCTATGTAGTAAATTTTGGATACTAATCCATGTCAATCTATTGGGCCATCCGTAGCAATTATTTGGTATTATGAAATATAGGCTTAGCCATCAAAGTGCCATTTTTTTTTTCTTTTCTTCTTACCTAGGAAATTTCTATGGACTATTAATTAGAATGTTTTAAGACTCTCTTTTGATGCATATTATAATTTTAAATTTAGTCGAGGTGTGTATAAATTGACTTAGATACTCAGTTATAAAAGATAAAAATAAAAAATTTGAAAGTTAATAATTATGAGTTGTAATTTTATATTTTTCTAGTAAAGTATGGTGATATTTGAAATACTTCTCCCAAATTCCCAATCACGAGTCTTTCAAATAGGGCTGCAAATGACCGAACTTTTCATGAACAAGCTCGACTGAGCTTGTTAAGGGCTCAGCTCGGTTCGTCAAGCTGACTCATTTTTTATTTAAACAATATAAATAACATTAAAAAAAATTATCGAGTCGAACGAGTCAAACTTTTTCATTAATATTAATGAGCTCTCATTATGTGTTAAAAATTAGGTATGCTCCTTTCAGGTCTCAAGTTGAACTCTCATTATGTGTTATCAATTTCTTGAGGTCATGTTTATAGGTATTATTTGAGATTTGTCCGATCTACGTAGAAGATACGTTTGGTGTGGATTCTAAGATTAGTCGAGAAATACGTAAACTGATTCAGACATCCGACTATCATAAAAATATAAAGCTTAATTGAATAAACATAATCAGACACATAGGGAATAAGTCAATTGGATAGTTGAAGTGGGTAAAAATTATCGAGAATGAGTCATTTTATAAATCAAAAATTTTAATTTTTTCAAACATAATTTTTAAACAAAATTTTTTTTATATTAAAATATTTTGGTAATAGCATTTTTGAGACGCTTCAAAGGCCTCTTTTGGCAAAGAGGTTAAAAGTCATTTTTTGACTTCTAATTTTTTTTGGGATCACATCATTTCTCTACTTTTTTTACACGTTTTTCCAAAAAAAGTTTTTTTTAAAAAAAAAACGAAAAATTAGCTTTTAACATATTTCTTAAAACAGCCCAAAAAAATTGTTTGTACTAATTATAGTGGCCTAATGATGTAGCTTAAGAGATAAGTGAAAGAATAAGAAGATTTAACCATATAGACAGGATTAACAAGCAAAAAATAAAATTTTCAATTCAAAAAATATACAGGATTCACAATTAAAAATTCAAAACCCTAATTTCAAAAAATATAGACAGGATTCACAATTCACAATACAAAAAATATAGACAGGATTAGAATTATATTTATTATAAAGTTATTTAAAATTAGAATTATATTTTCTTGTAAAATTTTCACCTTAATCAAATTTATACAATAATATCCCATATACATACAAAGTTATTTTAATCAAAGTTAATCAAAGTTATTTGTATGTATATGAAAACCTGAGGAACACTTGTATGAATTGAACTTGATGCTATCTTTAAATTTTGAAGAGGGGCACTGAAGCCTTCACCACCTTCTCCTTCAAGGCTTTGGAGGAATATAAATTGGAGTATGGAGGGATGGGTACCTTCAATTTTTGGGTCACAAAATCTCAAATAGGTTTCTAAATGTGATCGTATCTTATATTGAAATCTTGTTATTTAATTTAAATGTTTTTGGGTTGCTTGACTGTATGCTTTAGGCCATTTGTAGGAGAAATGTAGAAGTTTTTTTGAGATTTCTAAGATGGTTTGTTGAATGTTCCAATGGTAGTCTAGTTTTCATTAATAGAATTTTTCAAAGGGTTGGCTTGCCGTATACCACGTTTGGGAACTCCTTACCTTGTTGATTCTCTATGTGGAAGGAAGATATTTAATTTTAATTTTTTCATTTGGATTTACCTCTTTTATGTCTAAGACAAATCTCCTACATATATTGGTAACTTCAAAATATGAAAATATTCAAGATAACTGTGGGCCTACCTGCAAAGTCTTTTGTTGGTTTGCAATTTCCATACTAGCATCAAAGATTTTAAGCAGAGTGAATGATCATAGTGTGTATTTTAGTGGTAGATAACATGCATGGATCTATATGGAAGATCTATTGAGCTATTTGCATGGATCAAATTTATACAATAATATAAATATATATTCTTTTACTTCATTTTTTATCATTTATGTCTTTTTAATCACACAGCCTTTCATCATTCTCTTATAACTACCAAGTCTGAAACCCTAACCCTAATTTCTGATTTCACAATTCAAAACCCTAATTTCTGAAACCCTAATCCTAATTTCTGATTTCAAAATTCAAAACCCTAACCCTAATTTATGATTTCTGATTTCACAACATTTTCACATTCATGAACCCTATTCTACCCACATTATACCCACATTGTACCCACATTCACATTTTCACAAACACAATAAACGCATAAAAGTAGATCAACAGAGAGAGACAGACGCCATACCAACGAGAGAGAGCAACCCACGGATGGAGAGAGAGAGTGTGAGAGCAGAGAGAGAGTTTGAGAGCAGAGGGAGCTCGAGCAGAGCGAGAGTGAGAGCAGTAAGAGGAGAGTGAGAGTAGGGAGGAAGAGTGAAGTCGAAAAAGCTAAGTGTAAAAAGCGTGATTGCAAATGACGGGCTGGGGGATATTTATATAAGTTTTAAAAGCGTGGTTACGAACCACGCTTTCACTTAAAAATGGATTTTGGTTAAAAGCGTGGTTATCATCCACGTTTTCTTTTATGAACAGTAAAAGCGTGGTTCACAACCACGTTTTTAGAAGAAATTTTTTTTTAGTTAAAAACGTGGTTCACAACCACGTTTTCAGAAGAAAAAAAAAAAATTCAGTTAAAAGCGTGGTTCACAAAAACGCTTTCATAAAAAAAAAATTAATTAAAAGCGTGGTTTGTAACCACACTTTCTTAATCAAAAGCGTGGTTTGGAAACACGCTTTTATGATTTCAGGAAATTTTCGCGCGATAGCCACAAAAACGTTGAAAGCGTAGTTGTGAACCACGTTTTAGCCTAGTTTGGGAATTCCGTCCAAACTAGGCCTAATTTGGGAAATAGGTTGTTAATTTGGCTTAATTTGGGAAAAGCCCCAAATTGCCTAGTAAAAAAAAAAAAGAGTAGAGAGATTGAAACTATAAAATATGGAAATAAAAAAAATGGATAAAGAAAAGCTTGGAATAATATGGCCTTTTTATTTTGTGGATATGCTTGGAATTTGTTGGGTTTAAAAAAAAAATCAATCAATTGGCAAATATTACACTGTCACAAATATAAAGACAATATGAGCATGTTTGTTTTGAGGGATAAGAGGGTGGAATTTGACTATTAGTCCCACCGGACTTAGTCCATTGTTTGTTTTGAAAAATTTTGCTCCGGACTAATAGTCCTCCGGGCTATTAGTCCCACAAATGTGGGACTTTCCTATCCCATGGGGGGTGTGGGATAGAAACCATGAGATTGGTATTCCATGGGATTATTTTGTGAAATGTCCATTTTACCCTCCATGCTATTACTTAGTAAACAATTAGAAAATGGTAAAATAGTCTTTCGAACATTTATAAATTATTTTTTTAGTGTTGTTAATTTAAAACTATATATTAAATAAAAAATTTAAATTATAAATTAAAATTATAAATTATAAATTATAAATTAAATTTAATTAAAAATAATAAATATAAATTATGGCCTTATAAATTAAATTTTTTTAGTGTTGTTAAAAAATTAAATTTACATATTAAATAAATTTTTTTTTAGTATTGTTAATTTAAATTATATATTAAATAAAAAATATAAATTATAAATTAAATTTATTTAAAAATAATAAATTATAAATTATGGCCTTATAAATTAAATTTTTTTAGTGTTGTTGAAAATTTAATTTATATATTAAATAAAATTATTTTTTTATTGTCGTTATTTAAAATATATTTAAATAAAAAATAAAAATTATAAATTATAAATTTAATTTAATTGAAATAATAAATTAAAAATTGTGGCCTTGTAAATTAAATTTTTTTAGTGTTGTTAAATTATAAATTATAGATTATAAGGGTAAAATAGTCTTTTGAACATTTATCCTTATTCAGTCCGTCTAACCAAACATTGGATTTACTAAAAATAGTCCAATCCAGACATCTAATCCCATGACTAAACAAACATAGGATACAAATCCAATCCAATCAAATAGTCCCGAGACAATGTATCCCGGGACTAACAGTCCGATGGATTACAATCCCCCCTTATCCAGTCCGTCCAAACAAACACACCCTATCAAACTTGCAAATCAACCATTAAGTTCAACAATATATATTCACAAGTTTAACACTAAATTTTTTTTATCAAATGTGTAACATATTAAATCTTGTGCTTTCTCATAATTTTTTTCGGAATAATTTTACATAATACAAGAAAGAAGAAAAACTGTTATAAGGAAAAAGAAACAAACAAATAAAGAAAAAACCTATGATGAGAAGAAAATAATAACGATTGACAACTCTCGCTATTATTGAGATTTGAAAAAAATATAAATTTTATAATTTTAACATAATTATATTGGCTTCTTTTAAAGTTTTAATTTACATAATAATTAAATAAATTTTCATTAATAATTCATAAGATGTAGTAATGAAACCACTATATGTCATCTATTTTTTACTAAAATATATATATATATATATTTATATTTATATTAGTTTATTTCAGTATTTATCTACTATTTATTTAATTTCGTTAATTTAATTTTACTAAAATAAAGATAAATATAATTATGTTAAAAATATATAAATTAATTATATATTTTTTAATTTGAAAGAATGTGTGCATAATTTTACCCTATTTTTTAAAAATAATATATAATATATTAATTAATAATCAAACGAAAGCAGGGCTTGAATCTTAAGTGAAAATTTTTGGTGCCGACATGAAATCCATCGCCATCAGTTACCTGCTAGTCCACAACTGTCTCTTTACAACCTCGATTGCCTTTTCCAAACTCGGAAACCATCCCCAAATGCCTACCGACATCAATTGTAGGATAATTACCGGGTGGTACACGTGTTTGTGGGTAATTTAGATAAGTAATAATTAAATAAATAATAAAGAAATTAAAATTATAATATATATATATATATTATATATATATATATATATATTACTTAAGTAATAAGGCTCTTATTAATGAAATCCAATACATTGTTCAAACCTTTTCCACCTCTAATAATAACTTTTTATTTTAGGTTAGAAAAAAAAATGTCATGTGGCATGACGTAAAGATTTGGACACTAAGGTCAAGTTTGGCATGACCTAAATAATACAAAAAGTCAAAAAGTCACTATCTTATTTAAGTCACATCATCTTATTTAAATCACATCACCTCTCTAACACATTACATCAAACCAAACCCAAACCCAACACATACAAGTCAATAAGTCAAAAAGTGTACTTTTTTAGAACATCCCAAACCAACCCTAAATCTTACTTTCACTTAATAATAGTATAAATAGACAGATAGATATAAAAGAAGATATAGGTAATCCTCTTCGATAAAATATTTAATAATTCATTTAAGTTTCGTTGGCATTGGTTACAGTAGTCAACTTTTTTGTGTTGAGACTTTTTAGCCTCGTCTTATTTTTATTTTTGGATTTTTTTTATTTTTGTGAGACAAAAAGTGTAATAATTATGATTTAGATGTTGTATTTTATCTTATTGGCTTATATAGCTTATTTTATCTTTTTGTACTTTTTTAGTTCCAAAATATTTACCAAATGTAACGCCCCCCAAAATAATATTATGAGCCCAACTCATGAATGGAAGAATAACAGAAATAAAATACATTCATTCATCAGAGTTCGTATTACAAAAGATAACACATGTAATATACATTCATAAATATAGATCATGAATCTATAGCATATAGTATCAGTTAATGATCAACAAAATAAATGTCCTACGGGCTTACATCTTTCCAAGACATTGTTTGGTTACAACAAAAAAGAGTCATAAGTTCTGTACATATAAAGTCATCGGCCTGAATAAACATTTAAACACAAAATAACAAAACAAAGCCTCTAACTCCTAGGTCCTCCCAAGCTATGTTCTTGGAGGAAGCATATCACTAGTACCTAAAAATGGTTTTCCAAGTAGGGTCAGCCAAAGCCCAGTAAAAATAATCTAACACAATATATAAGATTTAACGAAGATATAAGTGCAATGTACATATACAAAGGTCAGGAATAAAACATTCACATTTTTTTTTATATAGTCATAGAATATTAAGTCCATATTTATTTCATCACCTTTCAATTTATTTCAATACATGAGTCAATTTCATTATTTTTCTATAACCCAAATGAGACTACAACTCAATGGTTCTACAATCACACCATTAACACACAAACACTTCAATCTGCCATTTTACGGAAATTTCATCCACGGAATCGGCACCCATGTATAAATTTTAGGACTTTCACCCAGGACACTCTGGCCAATTTAATTATAATGGAGTCCATCTCATTTCTTCTCCCAAACAATAGAGTACATCCCCTTTCTCCTCCTAAACAATCATATATATATACAATGTATTTAAACACATAATCATATCTGGAGTACATTCCCTTTCTCCTCCAAAATAATCATACATATACAATATATTTACAACATAATCATATTCAATGATAACCAATCATGAATTAGTTTTAATTCATTTAATCCTCATGCAATTTCTACAACAATCATAGCTATCCTCCACCGATAGCCCAATACAGCTATTTCTAAATAAATATATAATCTCAAGACAGAAATTTATTCAAAATTTCCAAAGATGAGACGTATCATTCACTTAATCCCACCATGTATTTCAATACTCGTCCAATTTCATGTTTACAAAACCAATTTCATTATTTATACAAAATAAATATTATAACCATTTTAGGGCAAACTCCCGTCTTTTCCCAAGTTTCAACCATATACCAAATCGACAATTTTGACACCATACAACATCAGTATCAAACCCCACAATCATTTTCCTCTCATTCACCAAAAAACCTTCTTTCCATTTTACACCAAAACCTTAGGTTTGTTCACATTATCCCCAAATCCCACCATTGTTACACAACTACACATAACCAAGTTAAAAATCATATTAAAGTGTAGGAAATCCCTACCTTAAGAAGAGAAGACCAAGCAAAGCAAAGTGGAACCCTTAACAACGCCAAAACCAAGTTCCAATCGGATCAAAATGAAGCTCTTGAAATGCTCTAACTTTTTCTCAAAGATACTAGGGTAGAGAACCCAAAGGATCTAGGTCAAAATGTAGAAAGAGAGAGTGTTTTGGAGAGAAATAGTCAAGATTTAGATTTTTGGAAAGTTTTAGAGAGAGAGAGAATAATGAAAAAGTGATATAAAATGTCGTTTTCGTGATTTGATATACGCACAGTCCGCTTGAGCGGAAGAGTTGACGCTTGATTGTTAGACACAAAAATTTGTTCCGCTCAAGCGCAAAAGTGCCCCGCTTGAGCGCAGAATACACACATTCAGTACTTTTGCAAATATCAGATAAACCGTTCGAGTGCCAAACGCTCGAGCGTGGAAAACACCCCTCCAGTACTTTTGTAAACGTGCAAAGTACTGAGAGTTTGCAAATCCCACTCGAGCGTAATAAAGACCGCTCAAGTAGAGAACCAAAATTCTGGACAGAACAAGGTTTGAAAATCAAGCAACCAATCTGTTCCAAACACACTTAAAACTCCAAAATAACCAAATTTAAGGAGAAATAAAGAGGAAAAGACAATGAACAATATTCAAAAACCATAAACCTGAGTCCGAACTACCACAAGTGTCAGGTTAAAACTGGGATCGCTATACCAAACGAGGACTTAGTATTTGAGTATTTTTTAAATATTATTACTTAAATTTTTTAAAATAATGTGTAAAATATTTAATAATTTATTTAGAGTCCCAATAGTTTTGAAACATTATCACTTATAATTGTTTCCCTTTGTATCTTTAAACAAAATTACCTTTTTTAGACAAAAATTTTAAACTTTCATTTATCAATACATATTACTAAATCACTACCATCAACTTCCACCACTACAATTGCTCCATCTCGTTTATAACACCATGGTTGCTTCATTACCTCACAACCACCACAATTGCAACAACCACCCCTGACGACCACCACCATTGCAACTCCACTCTCAACGATCTCCACTTTTATGACGCACAACCCATTATTTTCTTATTCTTTTACTTTTCTTATTTTTTTCATCCTACTCATTCTTCTTCCAACATCTTAGATTTGAAAATCCTAATATCTACAATTCATGGTAGAGGAGGGCTACGATGGATTGAGAGATAGTGGAAGAGTGGAGTCATAGTGAGACTAGGATGATGGGTTAGGTATTCATGATGACGGAACAAGAAAAGAGAAAAAAAGAATGAAGAAAAGGCGACAATGATAATAGATGAAAGACGAAGACAATGGGATAATTAAAACAAAAAAGGATTAACTACAATAAAAAAAATAAAAAAAATTAAAGATTTCACGTATTTTTCATTTTAAAATTTAGTATTTTAATTTTAACAAATTAAATTTTAGAGTTTCATCCGTGTTTCAATTTACCAATTCCATCAATCTCTGTCTATGTAAGGTAACGAAGGAGGTTTAAAGTGAAAAATACTAAGGTTTAAAGTAAAAAATGCGTGAAACCTTAGTTTTTTTATTTTTAGTGTGTATAATTAACCATTTTAAAAAAAAAATTAAATCACTAAAAAAAAAGAGATTAATTACAAAATAAATCTAAAGGTTTCATTTGTTTTTCACTTTAAACCGTCTTCGTTATCCTACAGAGACGGAGATAGACAGAAGAGACAAATTGAAACACGGATGAAATTTTAAGATCTAATTTGTCAAAATTGAAGTACTGGGATTTAAAGTGAAGAATGCTTGAAATCTTAATTTTATTATTTATTTTTTTATAATTAACCCAAACAAAAACATGTAATGATGTAAATTGAAAAGATCAGTGGTATATAAATGAAATTTGACATGTCTACTACAAAACTCCAACGGGTTAATTATAAACCATTATTTAAGTGGTTGTGTAATACCATTTGATAATTTAAGATTATAAATTTATTATATCAAAAGAAATTGATACCTTTTGGTTGTTCTACCTTCTCTGTTATCTTAACATCTACTAAGCTTTTGTTTGGCAACGTGGTTGGAATTAATTTAATATATTAAAAAATAAAGTAAATTAAAAAAATATTATATATAAATTATAATTATTTTATTTTATTTTTCATAAAATTATTAAAAAGTCAGAAATTCATCCATACCAGGACTTTTTAAAGACAAGTTAAAAAAATTAAAAAATTAAGTTAATTTTTTTTTTTTTCCTTCAAACGAAACCTAAACTCCCACGGTGTATATATACATATGGAGTGAAAAAAAAAATAAAAAAAAATACCTCTCTGGAACCAATTACGAACCGCTACTCAAGTCACGTGATTGACCGTTACAAGAAATCCATCATCAGGTGACCATATTGCGACCTTACGTGGCCCGCCACAAACTCTCCACCTGTCATGTAGCTCTTACCAACGAGGCTTTGCGTTGCGTTGGGTTGCGTGTTAAAGAGGCGGGTCTTTTATAGCTTTTATTCTCTCAATTTTCTCTCTCTACAATCGTCTCTGCTCGCACAATCTCCCCCTTTCCCAAATCCCCAACATCTCTCTCTCTCTCTCTCTCTCTGTGCATATATTCACACACACCACACATATACACAACTACACATATATATACACACACTTGAATTGTGTACATATAGTCTCTCTCTCTTTGTCTGTCTATGTATCTTCCACAATCAATTTGAAGATGTTGGAAGATCAGGTGGCATCTCTGTTGCAGAGATACCTCGGCAATTATGTCAGAGGTCTCAACAAAGAAGCTCTCAAGATCAGTGTCTGGAAAGGTTCGATTACTCCTCCTTCACTTCTTCTTTTTCAATTTCAATTCGTGTTTTTTAATAGATTCGATATCGTGATTGGTCGCCTTCTTTATCGCTGTGATTTTGAAGTAGAGTAGAGTGAATGCCCAGGGTTTGAAATGGTTGAATGTTTAATTGATGATCGAGTATGCGAATTGTGGTGTGTCAGTTGGGTGAGAGTGAGAGAAATGGAAATGCGGACTAACGTTGTGTTTGGCTGGGGATTTGGAAGGGATTTGAAAAGAGAAATGAAAAAGTTTCACCTAGTTTCACGTATATTTTCCTTTTGCCTTTTCAAATCCCTCGACCAAATACAACATAACTGTAAGTGTAATTTGTAGGGATTCAAGTTTAGAATGATTTTTGTATATATATATACACAAATTATCACTCTAAACACGGAACTTGATCATTTAAAGTTTTTTTATTTTTTTTATTTTTCTGTTAAAAACTTTAGAACGATCAAGTTCAATGTTTGATTAAAAAAATAAAAGCTTTAGAGGATCAAACATCGAACTTGGAAAAAAAAAATTTAGAATGATTAAACATTGAACTTGATCATTAATTTTTTTTTTTATTATTTTTATCAGGGGGGAAAAAAAAAAACTTTAGAATGATCAAGTTCGATGTTTAGGGTGATAATTTGTGTCAACCAAAGTGGACTCTCGGTGAATATATATATATAAATGTCAATTGTTTAGGTTGAGTGTATATATTGAGCATACTACAATGTCTTTAAGATTTCATTCATTTTATAAGGTTACTTTATTGAGGTGAACAATTTTGAGGCCTTTACACAACGCTGGTCTTGCCAGTGGCTGCACTTGGGTTAGTAGTATTGAAATGTGATAGTTTTAGAGAAATAGAAATGCAGTTCAAATACCACACATTTTTACACGTGGATGAATAATAAATATGGAGGGAGAGAAATAGAAATGCATTTCAAATATTGATTATTGACTATGGTTGATCATGTTCTAATAGTTACTTGCAAAGAGATGTATGGAGCACTAGCTTAATAAGAAGCACATACACTTTTAAGAAGGCGGCGTGTCCTTGTTCATTGGACACTTCATATACAAGTCAGACCTTAGTTGTAGGAATCGTGCAACCAGGTGACGAATCTTCGTAAAAAACGCGATTCCGCGTTTTTTAGAAAGAAACGTATAAGAATCGCGTTTCTATAGAGAGAGAAACGCGATCCTGTCCAAGATGGGATCGTTGGTGGAAATAAAACAACTCAGAAACCCAGACAGAGAGAAGCCCTAACCCATTGAAGACAGAGAAAGAGAAAACAGACAGAAACCCGAACCCATTGAAGACAGAGAAAGAGAAAGGGAAAGGGGAAAAACCTGTTGAAGCCCTAATCGAGACTAGATCAAGGTATGTTCTTCCAATCTATGTGTGTTCGACTATCTCTCTCCCTTTGTTCATCGTCGAAGTTGAACCTGTTTATCTTCTTTGACTCTCTCTCTCCCTCTGTTCGATGCTTTTCGTCGTCGTCTCCTTCGTCCTTCATATCTCTCTCTGTGTGTGTGTTCATCTTCGTCTTTGTCTCCTCTCTCTCTCTCTGTGCGTCTCTCTTGTTCCGCCCCTCTATTCGACTCCTCTCTCTTCCCTCTTCGTTGCTGTCTCTCTCCCTCTTTTATTCTTTATTTTATTTTTTTTACCTTTTTTTGTTTTTATTTTTAATATTCTCAATATCCTAAACATTAACATATAGAATAAAAAAATTATAAAATAAAATCATATATAATATGAAAATTATAAGATAAAATATCTAATTTTTCTTTTGTTTATTTTACATAATTTATTATTCCTTATTTATTATAATTTTTTATTTATAAATATATCAATTAAAAATAAAAAAATAAATTAACAATAATACATTATTTAAAAAATATAATAAATAAATAAAATATTTAATGTGTATTAAAATAAAAATATTTATAAAAACTTCTAATGTGTATTAATATATATATATATATTACCGCTCCCCGAGGTGCTCCCAACCTAAGAAACTTCTATCGGCTCACGCTTCCTCGCTCCCGCTCCCGCTCCCGCCTCCGCTCCCGCTTCGTGCAACTAACAGTCAGACACCCATCCAAATGTGTGACATTATTTTTAATTTTTAATCTGGACACGTCCAAACAATTGCCGAATAGACTGAATACTTCAATTTGGGAGTGGTCATAGGCTTCTTTGGGGTGTAATAGAAAAGGTGTTGTAGTAAAATGCTTTGATTGGTCAATTTATTTGAAAATTTGAACTTGATTACTTGACTATTCCATTTCTTTCCCATAATGTCGTTATGCATATGTAGTGTATGATTGTTTCCATAATGGTTGCACCTACTGTTGCCATTATATGACTCTATATAAAACTGCCACATCAACGAGTAACAAAAAAAAATATTTTGATCTTGGAAACCAGCAAAGCATCCTATATAAATTTTCTTACTAGACTATGCAAGAACTTTACTGACGACTATAGACAAAATTGAAGGTGGTTTATCCTTGTCAGGAAGAGTTAAGTAACATGAGCATGTAACAGGAGCCCACAAGATCTAAGTAGGCATTATGAGTGTTGGAATAAAGATGCTCTTATTTGATTTGGCAACTTCAGTCGCAGGGAAGTGTGTTAAAGGACCAATATCTTTGATCTTAAACTCCTCAACTAACCTTGCCTTGAGTTGAGTTGCTTTCTCCAAGTCATTGCCGGTCACAACTATGGCATTCACATAAACAATAGGAACAATAATCTTATTCTCATCTCATTTAACAAACATACCGTGATCTGCATTACTTTACTTGTACCCAATTGGTTGCATAGCTCTAAGAAAAAAAACAAACCAAGCTTTAGTAGACTGTTTCAACCTACGAAGAGTTCTTCAACCTACAAACTTTTTCAACAATAAACAGAGATGAGAATCCTGGTGGCACATCCATATATAATTCCTTCTTTAAATCAGCCTGAGAAATGCATTCTTAACATCTATTATTGTAATGGCTAATCTAAATTAGTTGCACAAGAAAGAAGGGTACGAATAGTATTCGTCTTTGCTATAGGGGCAAATGTCTCTTGTTAGACAATGCTATCAAGTGTTGTCTTCTATCTCTCAATTGTTTCATTTGCTTTTTTGCTTAATGGTAAACACCCTATAGAGACAAATTTCGAAACATGAAGCGTTTGAACACATTTCGGAATTTATGTTACAAATGTCCACTATTTAGTTTTTGGATTAAAAATTGTTGATTATTTGAATAGCAGGTTCCTATTTCCGATCTGTATTCCAAATCGTTAATTACACATTAAATGAAACCTCTCATTAATAAAGAACAAAAAATTAACAAAAGACAATTTAAGGAAAAGAAATATTTTATTGAATTGTTGTGGGTTTTTAACCCATGAATACAAAGTACAATTCTTGGGCTTGGAACCCTTACTTATTGATCGCCATTATCTGTTTGTAGCGTAGGCTCTTGAATTCTCCCGATTTCTCATTCTTCTTCTTCTTTTTGAAGACTTCTTTGACTACTGATTTCTCTCTCTCTCTCTCTCTCTCTCTCTCTCTCTCTCTCTCATATCTCTGATTCTTGATCCTTTGATTTTTGATCTTTTGATCTTTGATTTTCCCACCCCCCTTCCTTGTGTAATGGTCCTCATATTTATGGAGGGTCATCTATGTGATAAGAGCTTACTATCTTCAATTTGAATTTCAAATTGAATGATATGCCACTTGAATTTGGCATCATCATATCTAATTAATTGTAATATGATTAACCATACTAATCATTTGGATTTCATCCCATGTGGTGTCCTTGCTGTAGGTTCTACAGGTGTCATCTTTTGTAGGCTCTATGTGTCTTTTGAGTATCTTGGATAACGTTGTTGAGATACGACGTCGTTTTATTAATGCACTTCAATGGATCATATTGATCCTTTTAGGAAGTGATTACCTATAACATTCCTATCATAGGCTCTATATGTGTCATTGACTGATTGACCGTATTTGAAATTTTAACATAAATTTGGTTGAAATTTGTGCCAACACACCCATTTACACCTTACTCCTTACACCTTATTGATTTCTTTCCATCCGGAAGAGGAATCAACTTTCAAGTTTCATTATTGCTTAAAGCTTTCATCTTCTCCGCCATAGCATATTTTTACTTAGGATCATTGATAGTTTTCTTTAAATCTTGTGGAATACACACAGAGGACATAGGTGAAACAAATGCACGAGACAAAATTCAAATTATAGGAAACAAATTAGATATAGAGTGCTGAGTACAAGTAGTAAACCTATTGGGAGATCAAAATGACTATTACCCGATCGTCTCTAACAAAAGTAATAATAAGAGATTCATTACTTGACGGTTGAGTGGGAGGATTTGAAACTGGTGTCAAGGATGATAGTCGGCAACTTGGCATGGTGGCATGTTACATGTTTGTTCTTTATTTGAGAATCAATTTTGAGATCAATCCTATTTAATCGCCTACCAATGTCAGGCTCAGGCTTAGGCTCCCCCTTAACTCATATCATACCCTCCCCCTTATCATAAATAATAGCCATCTAAGTAGGAAGGAAAATTGTAACTCCTGTTGAGCAATTGACATCTCTTCCCTTGTATTACTCTCCTCCTGAAGAGATGGCTGAGATAAAACAGAAAAAAAAGGTCTTAGTTTTGTGAAAGGTGACATCCATACTGACATACACTCTGCGACCTTGAGGATCATAGCACTTATATCCATTATGAGAAGTAGAGTACCCAAGAGACGCCTCAAAGCCTTAGGATCAAGTTTCCCATGAGTGTATTTTTGATTATGGACAAAGCAAGTATATCTAAATGTTTTTGGAGGAACAGAAGAAGTGGCAAGAGTCATGGGAAGAAATGCGAGAGGAATTTTAAACTGGAGAATACTAGTATGCATAGGGTTAATAAGATAACATGTAGTAAGAACTGCATCGTTCCAAATAGACTTGGGAACATTCATACTAAACACAAGAAAGCCAGCAACTTGAAGGAGATGGCCGTTTTTTCGTTCATCAAGCTCATTTTGTTTTGGAGTACCTACATAACTAGTTTGATAAAGAATATCATTTTCCTCAAGATAGGCCCAAAAAGCCTGATCGATATATTTAGAACTCATTCCTATTGTCACTTCGAAGGAATTTGATTTTGGCATCAAATTGGTTTGTTAGCATCTTATGAAAAGTTGTAAAACAAGAAAAAAAATTCACTTTTAGTACGACTTATCTAAGTAAAATGAGAATAATAGGCAATAAAGGTAACAAGGCAACAATAACTAGAAAGAGAGATAACAGGGAAGCTCCCCACACATTAGTATGAATAAGCATAAAAAGAAAATGACTTATTTTATTAGCCGAATGATTTATGTAATGTTGGACCTTCATTTCATTATGAAGTGAACATAGTGTGTTAGCTGTTATTTATTTTTCCATTTTTTTTTGTTTTTTTTAAAGATTCTATATAAATTTCTATATGAAACTAAGATAGTTACCTTTCAGAAAATTCTAACGTTAGGGGGAAATGCCTTTGAGGGCCCGCTATGCCAAAATTCAACAGAAACCCCCCTCTCTTTTCTTTTTTCGCCCTCATGTTGCCAATGTAGACTACTAATAAATAAGTATGTCAATCCATAGCAATTAATTTGTTCCTATCAACTCAGTCAACTCTCTCATTCACCAAAGAAAAGAAATACTAAAAATCGAACTAAAAGTCTAAAAATATATATAATTCTCATTTTTTGTTTTTATGGTTCACCCTTTGGATGATGGTTGATCCCAGACACTCCATATATTAAAATAATACACTCCATTGTAACAACAAAATAATGGCCGGTTGACCTCGATGTACCCTATGAAGTAAAATATGGAGCATCATGGGATCTTTTAGTACTGGGTGTTGAGTGGGGTAATCATATTGTTGAGCTTGATAACAGATACTTAACGAAGTACTTTATCTATTGTTCTTGTTGGTTGATGGGGGGGAGCGAGTGAACCGTAGTTTATTTCATGGTAAGTACAAAGATTTACTGTATACTTGCTACTTAGTGGGTGGGATATTGTGTTGTTGGCTCACTAATCTAATAGTTGCTTATATACTTTGTACCTTATTGGTGTATTTTGTGATTGTTTCTTAATTTGTTTATATCTTTTGACTCATTGCTTTAAAACTGTAACAGGTGATGTAGAGCTAACAAATATGCAATTGAAGCCAGAGGCATTGAATGCATTAAAGTTGCCTGTGAAGGTTAAGGCAGGATTCCTTGGGTCAGTGAAGTTGAAGGTTTGTGAAGTCATACTAGTCTTGTGACTCGTTTATCACTTAGATCAAAATGACAAGTGTATATCTAGAAAGTGTTTGTTGAATTAAATATCTTATAATCTGACAGACAAATATATGTTGCATCAAGCTTTCTTGGAAGTTTCCAAATTTTTTTCCAAAATGATGGGAGTTTTCAAACTTTTATTTGTTTTTGTTTCCGAAAAATGAAAAGAAGAAATTTGTCAAATAAAAAAAAAACCCCCTGAAAACACAACCAAACAGACCCAGATTTTGCCGTCAGGATTTAAGAGGTTCTTTGTCGCTTGCTATGTCTTTCAATTAGTTATTTGTCTACGAAACTGAAAGAATACTCATCTGTTGCATGTTTTCCATTTTTCATATGGCAAAGGTACTTGGGTGGTGAACCTGGATATTAGAAACAAGTGCACACTGCTGATTTAAAAAAAAGAAAAGAAAGAAACGAGTGGACACTACTTGTTAAATATTCTTGGCTTTTTAGATATAATGGAGTTCTGCAAATCACCAGTAAACTTTGAAAAAATTATTAAATTTGGTCAATACCATGAGACAGTGAATAATATTTTTTTTTTCCGTCAATCACTAAATTAATCTCTATATTACTACAAAACTCAAGCTGCTAACTGTGTATCACTAATATCAATTTCTGTATTCTTCCACAAAAAGGTGTGTCATGTTTCTTCATTTCAGGTCCCATGGAGTAGGCTTGGCCAAGATCCAGTTTTAGTCTCCCTGGATCGTATTTTTTTGCTAGCTGAGCCTGCAACTCAAGTTGAAGGGTGCAGTGAAGATGCTGTCCAAGAAGTTAAGAAAAGCCGAATACTGGTAAGACATTTTTCTACTTTGTCAAATTCGATTGTCTGCTTCATGTGGATGTTTAAATGTCTGATTTATTGCTTCCTCTTTGATAGGAAATGGAAATGAAGCTTTTGGAGAGTAGACAACTATTAAAGTCAGAAGAAATGGTATGCTTTCTCATAGTTCTCTTGGAGGGTTATGTAAACATTTGACATAAATTTGCTGATGATACTACTTTATGTGTTAGGGATTCTTAGGTTGTGTTTGGCTGAGCTTTTGTTAAGCCGTAAGTGGCTAATGCATCTGAATTATGGAAAGCAGGTTGCTGCTTATGCTTATAAAGCTTACTTAACAAGTCACTTTAGATCTTTTCCAAATTTTGAAAATTCAAGCTTTTGAGAGTATTCATTTCTGTCAACTTCCCAGCATCCTGCTCAAGCGATGGGCCACAGAAATCTATCGAGGCTTCTTATGGCTATAGGCTTCATTTTGACTTGTGCTTAGAACATTTAGATAAGGGCATATCCTTGATAACTGTAATAAGAGATTTAATGTGATTGGAAATAAAACCTTTTGTTTCTTCTCAATTACAATGCTAAACTCAGCCTTATTGTAGAAAGATCAACTTTGATTGTACTCATTTACTCGTTATTAGTTCAATATTTTGTTTAAATTTATGGCGGATGCATTACTTCATTTGAATGTGTAAGATATAACATGAGTGGTCCCAGTAAGTCAGTTTTACTCTTTAACCAGTTTGAAAAGTATATCTTGAGTCAAATTTATGAATAGATTGCATTCTAAGTGTCATGGATATGAACATGAGACAGATCCAACAAGATATTGATACGTCAATATGATAATTTTTAAAAAATCAGGATATGGTGTGCCTGATACACAGCAACACAGACACACACATATATATACATATATATATATGTATACGTGAAAATAATAACTATTTTTGTATTTTTTACATTACAAATACTTTTTATTTTTTTATATCGGTAAATCATTTTTCACATTCTACATATTGGAAAATAAGTGTCAACAGAAAGTTGCAATATCTATCTTTGAAAGCTCTGTTCATAAACAAATTGGAAGTTTTGGTCTTTTGAGTTCCTAAAATTGAAATGGAGAATTGGAAGTCAAAGTTTGTTTTATTTTCTCAATATTATCGTTGTGAACATAAAATGGAGAAGTGGCACATACCAATTTCGCTGTAGAACGGCTGAAAGGGGAAAAAGTAAAACATAAATATGATTGGATAGGTTTCAGGAATTGTATTCCATTGCTGCTGGTTGTTTAAAATATTCCAGAACGCTTTAGCATTCTCAAGAAATCTTAAACACGAACAATCATAAGCAACAACTGAGAAGAGGAGTGAAAGATAGCATGAGGACAGGTGCATTATTTTATGGCTCCTGCAATAGTAGTGCCTCCTGTTATTTGGAGTCGATTCAATTAATTTTGATGCTTGGTTGTTGTTCTATATATATATATATAATAAGAAACAAGATTGCATACTTTATCTTTTGTTGAGCAGTTTTAAGTTCATATCGATTATTCTTTGTGGTTCCATGCCACTACTGTGGGGAATTTTTTGGATATGCGTATTATACAGATGTATCCTCCTTGTCTATTGGAGTTCTTCCTGCAGGGGTGATTCTCAACAAATTCTTAGTCATTACTGTTATTAATTTTTTGTAGTAATTATTACTGTTTTTAATCATTTGTACATGGTATCTTTACTATGTTGCTGCTCCAGACATGAAAATTATTAGTTATCTTCATGCTTTTACTTGCTTTGGTCATTCCTGTCCTTGTCCCCATTTCAGATGTGAATTTAGTTACTGTTGTTTCTTGTAATAGGCAATATAGTACTGAAAATTGAATACTTGTAGGCCAATTCATTGAAACAAAATAGTTAACTTTCTTGTGTACTTTAATTATTTTCTCCAGAGTCTTGTTTGTGATATGGTGTGAATTTAACCTCCTGTTGCTTGGTTGTTTTAAAGAACAAATCATGGCTGGGGTCATTGATCGACACAATAATTGGTAACTTGAAGCTTTCGATTTCAAATATTCACATCCGATATGAAGATCTTGAGAGGTAAATAAGTTTGAATCCTGATTTCTTGTAATTTAATAACTTGTGTATAAACCTCATGATTCCCAATTTGTAGCAATCCCGGTCACCCATTTGCAGCTGGTGTAACCTTGGAGAGGCTGTCAGCTGTGACAGTTGATGATAACGGAAAAGAGACTTTTGTTACAGGGGGTGCACTAGACCGCATTCAGAAGGTTCTCTCTCTCTCCTTTTTTTATTATTTTAAAAATTATTTTTATTATTTTTTTACACCATTAACTATAGTGTTAAAAGGAATTTCCTCTTTTGTCGACTTGCTGCCATATTTGTCTAGGTTCACAGTAAATGTTTAATTTTCTAAGAAATGAAGTCGTTGGTGATTGTTATATTATTGCATCTGTATAAAAAATGGGATTTCTGGACGGTCTGCTTGGCTGGTTTTGTTTCTTAATGCCTTTGGTAATGTTATAATTCTTATTTCTTAGTTAAATATAGAAGGCATTAAAAGGGGATGCCACCTATGTACATCCACTAGTATATGAAGCCAAAAAATCCACAAGAACACTACAAGTCATCTGATGTGGCTCAAAATTCTCTCCAGAATGCCCAAAAAAAAGCGGGAAGGGGGTGTGTGTGGGGGTGGGGGGGGAGGGAATCCAGCCATCGGTTCACTATTATTACCCACCTATACAAGAGGCTCATAAATTTATTTTTTATGATGTGTTGACCTTGTGCTGCTATTTTATGAGCATGGTGACTAATAATATCTACCTCGTTGATTTTCTTTCCATTCTTAATATTATAGGGATGACAGTTCCATATGTATGCTACTTTCTATCTGTGTAGTGAACCTCATGTTATTTTTTAACGTAACCTTCACATCTTTCCTGTACTTGTGCCTTTCACTTTACACTCTCCTATGTCGTTTGCCTGCCTGTAAAAACTCTTCATTCACCAGCTGAAAGAAAATAGAAAGCTCAAAGTTTTGTGCTACTTTTGAAAAGTTCATTTTTAAAAAAAAAAAATTTATATGCTTCAATTTCAATACCTCTTTTACTTGATCATCTTTGTTGGAAGTATTTACTTAAACTAGTCAGAATGTGTTTCCTTTCCTTGTTTTACTTGCATGTTTAATTTGGTGTTAATTATGGTGGAGATAATAAGCCTTTTGCTTTCCCTTGTCCCAGCTGAATGATTTTTTGATGTGAGGTTTCATCATTTCTGTCCGTTCACATGTTTCTTTTGTACTCATTGTTTGACAGTCCGTAGAACTTGAGGGTCTGGCTGTTTATTTGGATTCTGATTGTTGTCCATGGCATGTTGATAAGCCATGGGAGGATTTGCTACCAGAGGAATGGCGTCAGGTATGTACTGTTTGCTAAAGTTACCAACTTGCACCTAATTTCTACATTTTGGAACTGAATCATAGGGCACTCCCATGAGCTACAGGTTTTTAAATTTGGCACGAAGGATGGCAAACCAGCTGACAGTCTTAGAAGGCACACTTATGTCCTGCAACCAGTGACTGGAAATGCAAAGTACTCAAAGCTGCGGCCAAATGAATTTGCTAATAGTGGTCAACCTCGACAAAAAGCAGCAGTAAACTTGGATGATGTTACTCTCTGTTTGTCAAAGGTTGATCTACTTATCTTCTCTATGCTGGTTCTGAGGCTAACACATTTTAAATGGTGTTGGAAGGCTAAATACTTTTAATGTTTGCAGAATGGTTATAGTGATTTACTAAAATTAGCTGATAACTTTGCTGCCTTTAATCAACGATTGAAACATGCTCATTTGCGCCCGTTTGTTGCTGTGAAATCCGATCCGAGATCTTGGTGGAAGTATGCTTATAAAGCTGTTTCAGATGAGATGAAGAAGGCTAGGTATCTAACTGGGTCGTTCTTTTCTACTTAAGTCTTCATTTTCTTTTCCCATTTTCCTCCACTGCAACTGAGACTTTAGGAAATTGAGCTTTTGTTTATAGATTACCTCCTTGATGTCTATAGCTGAATGTTTGGCAATGCAGGCTTTCATAATAAATATTTTCGAAGTTGATCCCTCCCTATAGTCCACCGCATAAATATCTGTGCATGCGCACCTCCCCATTCCACCACATATTGACACACCCAAACACGCACCTACAGCAGTCATCTATATATGTTTATATATATATACATTATTCAGTCAATTGAACTCAAGGTATAGATCTCCCAAACAGTTGCTTGGATAATGGCACCATCTAATTCATTCTTTCACAGTTGAGATTATATTTTTGGGATCTCAATTCAACTCAAATTTCAAACGCGTTCCTCTCCACCCTAAATTACTTGCAGGGCAATTCATTTTTTTTAGGTGCAATGCAGGACAATTCATTAATGGCCACAAAAATAAAAGAAGCCACAAAGCTAAAGAGAGATCAATAGTTTTCTTAGAGATGGAAGGTTGATGCTTTAATAGAGGTTATAGATGTTGGGTATGGTTTAACATTGACAACTATGGTGATGTTGCTGAAATTTTGGTCTAATTGTAGTGGAGGTATAGTTGTTGCCAGTGTATTTGTTGACTGGTTGTGGCAGGGAAGCTGGTTGGGGTAACTTAACGACCAGGAAATGAGGTGGTGAGTGTGACACTGTTTTGGGTAGAACTCAACCCCAAAAGCTAGCTCAAGAGGTGAGGGTGCCCTCATGCTTATGTACTTAACATTACTTTAGTACTTGGGCAATGTGGGACTTTGCTTCACACCGTCCTTCACGCCCAACATGCTCACTTGGCAGCACCTGCGGCGTGCAAGCCAAGGACATGCACCCTACTTATCCTCGAGTACTATGGCTTTGAAACCATGATAGTTGAGGTAACCAAAAGAACTATATGTATTATTGATGAATTGAATAATGATTGCAATGCTAAACCAATATTAAATAGGTAAAACATAAGAAACCCTAAAGTGCTAAATACATAGCTTATGACTAAACTACCCTCAAATATTAACTAATATAACATAACATCTCACAATGAGATGATGAATTTTTATAGTTTATTTTATTTTTCAATGGGATGACTATTTTTGCACTTAATATTGTTACTTTTTCCATTGACTTTTCATACGACTTGGAATGAAGGTGTCATGGAGTTTTTCTGATTGATAAACTTTAATAAGGGTAAAATGGGTGCTTTATAAAATTGGAGGATGATGTATCAATTCCTGTTCATGTAATTGACATTTAAAGAGGAGTGGCTGGGAAAAAAAGGAAAAAAGAGCAAGGGAGTGCAATGCAGTGTATTTTCAGAAACCTGAGGCAAGGTCCTAAGAAACTATCCAGATTTGAGAATTGATTATGTTATAACTTAAAATATTTTTACTGGTATTATTATATTAAGTTACATGATATTGGTTTTGATCTATATATGAGTAGGGTAGCTTGTTCCCATTAAAGGTTGACAGAGTCAAATAGCAAATGGCATAGGTTTCAAGAGGATCAAAGACACAGAAAATCAGATAAAAAATTTTTGGCACAGATTTTTTTTGAAGGAGGGAGGTGGTCTTAAACAAAATTATGGTAAGAGCTCCCAGGCTAGGCAAATAACCAGAAGAGAAATAATTTCAACACAGATACACTCTTTCTTACCCCTCAGCCATTCCTAGTAACTGTCTCTTTCTAAGAAGCATGGACACGGGACATGGTGATTTAAAAAAAAATGGGACACGGACACAATGGGAATACGGAAATATTAAATATATTTTTATTTGATATGTAGATTAATATTACGTCTATAAACAATCAAAATTAACAAAATCTAATACTAATTTAATATATATACAAAACCCTAGACTTAAGTTAACTTTTTACAGTTTGTCTTTTTTTTTAATTATGAATGATCTATTAATTATTTAAATCTAAACAAAAAGTAATAAACATTTAATATCGAACATTCATCAAAAGCACTAAAGAAGATGGGAGAAAAATTAGTTGGAGTGTCCCCTCAAAACAAATTAATTAAATAAAGGGGCATGCTAGATGGCATGTCTCGTTCCTGTCCCCGCCGTGTCTGACACTACTACGGCACCTGTTTTGGAGTGTTGGTTTTCGTCTCTTATTTCTCCTAGTTTCATACTTTGTTACTTCGTTTCTCCTTCGTACTGAATTCAGCTGAATCGACTCCTATTTTTGCTCTGTTGCTGAAGTATGTTGCACTTTGCACCTGCTGTGGACACAGTCACTTAGTGCACTTTAGTTGTGTCTCCCTTTGAAAAGAAAACAAATGGAGTTTCAGATGATGGAGAGAAAATGGCTTGTGTCAGGGCTATGGATTGTTGGATTGAGTACTACTTGTGTATCTTCTTTTGTTGCTGCTTCTCTGTTTATTATTGCTTCTGTATTCCTCTATGATAAATTCATTCTTTGCTCTTTTTATTTTTTTTTTTTTTAATCCTTTTGTTTTCCTTCTATTTGGAATTCTCTTTTCATTTATTTATCTATTTATCCTTTTAATTTTATTTTAAATTGCTAGTCGAATTTGGGTTCTCACTTCTACATGTGGCAGGTTTTTTAATTTTTTTTTTTCTGTTGGCAGTGGGAGATTGTCATGGGAGCAGGTCCTTAGGTATGCAAGTTTGCGCAAGAAATATATATCTCTGTATGCTTCACTTCTGAAATCCGACCTCAGTCGGGCAGTGGTTGATGACAACAAAGAAATTGAGGAACTGGATCGTGAACTTGATATTGACCTCATACTTCAGTGGAGGTATCTTCTTTCCTCGCTTAACATTTCATAGTATTATGTCATGGTAAGTTTATTTTTATGTAGTTTTGAGGGATGTGAATCTTTGGTGCGAGTGGGAAATTTGTCAGTATTCCATGTGTTTGTTGACTCATTTATGATAGCTTTTAGATAATATATACAAAATTTCTGGATTTGAGAAAGAATCATTACTCATTAGTGATTTTAGAATTTTAGAGTCCATATAACATGCTTCACTATGTATACGTGTGGGTACATATGTATTTGGTCTTTGTTGAGAGATCTACTTTGTATATATATATATATGTGAGAGGAATCACCGGTGTTTTTATGGTTGATGGGTCGTTACACACACCAAAAATAAATCACTAGACTATACCAAATTCTATTAGAATAATGGTAAGTCCAGGTATCGATCCACAGGGACAAATGTGAAATTAGATTAATTCAATCGCAAAATTCCTAAATTAATTTTGATAAAAAAGATAGGATTGATTTTATAACTAAACAACAATTAAATGAAATTGAGGAATTATACTGACAATTAAAATTAACCACATGAATGAGATTTAACATTGGCCAACAATTGCGATTCGGTTTGAACTACCTAATATTTCACAACTACAAGTTTGAAATATTGATTAAGAGGGTTATCGCATTCAACATACAGGCACGAATCATCCCGAGTGGTATGAGTCGTTTGCTCTAAACTATGGCAGCAATACAACCCGTCTCTCATAGCATGACTCGTCTCGTACTTTGAATACAAACACAAAGAAAACTAATGTATGGAAAGCATTAAACAATCACAGAGAGTAAAATGTTTGAAGAGATGAAAGAAACAAATATTAAAAACTTCTAAATCATCCATACATCCATTCAAATCAATTCACAATTAAAGCTAATGAAAAATCCTATTACATGGCTAGCGTTTCATCAAAACCCTAGAAAAGACGACTAGCCAATCATGGAGGAGTGGGAAGAGGAAGAAGATAAGGAAGAAACCCCATGGAAGTGTCCTTTAAGCTTTGGTAGAATAATCACCTCTTTAGAACCCTAGCCTCCATTTTCTCTGAATTAATTTTTCGAACCCTAGGTTTGGCTATTTTTTTGTCTTTTATTCTCAGCAAAACAGACCAAAAATTTCGTGCACGCATCCCTAGGTGGCCACTCGAGCGCCCATGTGGGCCACACGTGCGGTGAAGCTTTTCTGGCTTGGATTCTTCACTTCTCGTACGGAGGATCTGTTTGGCGCCCTTTTTGATTGAATTTTCATATTTCCTGCCAAATCTGTACAAGTGCACGAAACGCATCATCTCTATCAAATAAATAAAATTGAAAGACTAAAAATGTAACTTAAATGGCCTCAATGTGGTACATTTCGGCCAACATCACACCCCCCAACTTACATTTTGCTAGTCCTCAAGTAAAACAAAAGAAATAAGAAAAGTAAAATACTCTCAACCACTTTCGTAGGGATCACGATTGCATTTAGCATATGCAACAAGCCTTTAAACCAGAAGATTACCCAAGTGGACGAGTATAGTCTCGTGAGGGTTTTTAATGATACCCACAATCAACATATTCATATCCGCTCAACAACAATTAACCACACTACTCCACACAACAACAACTTATGCCACTACAGTATGATATTAAGACATGATGAGTTATTGAAGACACAGTGGACAAGTATGAAGGAATCTATTGAGCGAAAACCACAATTCAGTTTATACAAAAGTAAAGTCCTCTGTATTTATGAATGCTAGTAGACACATCATTAGTACCCTCGGTGTAAAGTGCAATCTCCATATTAGTTAATTGTTTACTATAATAGCCCAGTGTAACTCATAATAACACTCAACATATACAGAAAAACTAAACTGTTGCAACTAAGATTCTCAATTTTTTTTTTTTTTGTTTTTTTTTTTAAAGACTGTGCAATGTCCTGATCCATTAAGCTTTCTAGTCAACCCATGTAACAAGCATTGGGCCAATGACTCCCAAACCAGACGGTTTTAGGGCACTAGGTGTAGAGACACCCCTACGGGCTTAATAACTTGAGCTGAAAAGGTTACGAATCCGAACAAGTCATTCTTATTTTTCCTTAACTGTGCAATGTCTAGATCCCTTAAGCTTTCTAATTAACCCATGTAGCAAGTATTGGGCCAATGACTCCCAAACCAGACGGTTTGAGGGCACTAGGTGTAGAGACACCCCTACGGGCTTAATAACTTGAGTTAAAGAGGCTACGAACCGAAACAAGTCAAGTGTTTTTATTTTTTATTTTTTTATAGAGAATCTTGGCTACCCATTTATTCTTTTCTGCAACCTTAACCATTATCAATGATGTACACCAGGGATTATAATAAAGAGGTCACCCCTATGATAGTGTGTTCATGTAAATTAAGGCATACTCATGACAAGTGTACTAATACCACAAACACAAACAACTATCCTAGTGCAAACATCACATGTGAGTATTTACCCAATAAACCCTTTTCATACAAGCCCACTATGTTTCCCAATTAACATATGCTCATATCATTACCATACTGGCACAAAGTAAACATTAAGTGAAGTGGTGCAATCAAGTGCAGTAAGTACAAACATGAATGGTTATTACAAATACTCTCACCCCCCAACTGGAATATAACATTGTCCTTAATGTAAGCAATGATACAGTAGATAGTAAAATGAGAGAGAGGATCTTACCAGACAATGTGGGCGCACATCCAACGAGGCAAGGACACCCAAACACACATTTTGAAAAAAAAAGTTTCTTTTTTTTTTTTTTACAGTATAAAAGAAAATAAAGGAAATATACAGAAATCACTGATGTGGATCTGGCGGTGGTGGGAAATGCTGCTCAAATAGGGCATGCATCAGTGTCCGAGTCTCGAACACCTCATCATGAACCCTAGTGCCATGGTGATCAAACCGCTGATCAAACTGATCAAATCGCTGCCCACTTGAATCCCGGTATGCATAGAAGTCAGTTTGCAGAGAGGCAACTGACTGCTAATACCCATCAAATGCTGCTTGTGAGTAATCCCGATAAGCCTGGTAGTCGGTCCTTAGATCAACCACAGATTGCTGAATGGCGGCTTGATTATCCAAAAGAGCTTGATATTGCGCCCTCGTCATACGGAATGGCGGTGGCGGTGGCGGTGGTGCTGGTGCGGCGGCGGGCTCGACTGGAGCATCATTAGGATTGGCCGGGACTTCGGGGAGGAGTAGTGGAGGCGGCAGGCGAGCAGTGGTTTGACGCCAGTGGGTTTTACCATAAAATGTGGGCGGTGGAAGTTGAACCTCATTAGCCTGAAGTGGGTATGTCTGTTGGTCTTTGATGAGCGCAGTAATGAGATTGGCAAAAGGAAGGGCCCATGTAGAACTGCCCCGAGTATTGCGTATTTTGACTTCATTAAAGATTCGATACATCTGGTTGTAGATCAAAGTAGGGATGTCAACCCAAAACCCGAAGTCAAATCGATGCAAGGCACGGAGGAAGTCCCCTCGCCGCTCTTTCTTGTGGCCAAGAGGAATGACATTCTTTTTCAGTACCACATCAAGGAAGAGAAGGCGGTGTGGTAAATTAGCCCGCCGGATACTAGTCTTGTTGTCATCATCTTGCCGCCCCTCATAAAATTTGGTCACCAATTCCGGGACAGTAAGTTCTCGAGTGAATACCGGGAACTGTTCTGCATTAATAGGGTCCATGGAACAGTGGAGGACCTCGGCAATTGAAGCTGGAGTGGCTACTAACTCCACTCCATCAACAAGGGAGCAAAGAGCTCCCGGGGCCTCGTCGCTGATGTACATATGTTGATAGAAGAGTCGCATAATGCACGGGTATGTCGGTTCAGTGATGGTGCAGATGCCCAGGAGGCCCCGCTCTTTAAGTTGTTGAATGCTCCACGCAGTGGTTTGATGGCGACGAAAGAAGTCCACATCAAAGGATGTATCACATGCAACTGGTTTGGTGGCCCAAGCATCGGTTGGCACATTCCTAAATGCAATGTTGGCATTGTGAGGCCGTTTGGGTGCTCAGCGGGATGATGAAGACATATCTTTAAGTAGTGAAGAAAGAGGGAAAGAAAGATGATTCGTCGGAAAAAATGGTGGTCGCCGGACATTTGACGGACGGAGAGAAAATAGGGCGTCGGCAGTGAGATGGTGGTGAGGAAGAAGGAGGGTGAAGGTTGGTGATGGTGGGGTTTGATGGAGTTTGTGGGTGTGTGGGGTTTAGAGAGAGAGAGAGAGAGAGAGAGAAAAGAAGAAGAAGAATGATAAAGATGGGTGGTAGATAGAGAGAGTTGGGAAAGTGAGGGCCAGCAAAGTGGGTTAGGTTTTGGTTAAAAGACTTTTCGTTTTTTTTTTTTTTTTCAAAATAAAGAAAAATATATAAATATATATACACATGATTTTTTTTATATTTTTTTATTTTATTTTATTTGAATGAAATATAAAATAAATAAATAAAAAACTGCAGATTTTTTTTTTTTTTAGAAGAAGAAATAGAAATAAAAAAAAAATGAAATCAGATAAAATAAGTAATAAAAAATTAAAATAAATCTGTATGTTCTGTTTTTTTTTTGTTTTTTTGTTTTTTTTTTGGCTGGATTGCTCGTGCGACCATTTGGGCCGCATGAGCGCCTATTTTTGGCCGCTCCAACGGCGTGAAAGTAGTACGCTCTAGGGGTTAGGCCGCTCGTGCCCCCAACCCAACCGCTCGTGCGAGCTCTCTCTCTCTCTCTTTCTCTCTTTTTTTTTTTTTTAACTGGGTCGCTCGTGCTGGGCCACTCGTGCGCCAAATGGGGCTGCACGAGCGCTCAATTTGGGCCGCTCCTGCGGCGAAAGTGGGCCGTTCTGCGGCATGAAAGCAGTACCCTTTTAGGGTTGGGCCGCTCGTGCGCCCAGCCCAACCGCTCATGCGGCCTGGGTTTTTATTTATTTATTATTATTTATTTAAACTTGACCAAGTACAAAATTTTTTTATTTATTTATATATATTTGTTTTATTTATTTATTTATTTATTAAATTAACTAAGTACAACACACATTTTTTTTATAAATATATATATATATATTTTAAAAGATTAAAGAAAAGAAATTAAAAACCAAGTACAACCCAAATCATGCTAAAATTTTACCTTCATTTGACATCCGGAATAAATATAGTATTTTAGAAAATATCGGAATGCCTAACAAGGGTATAATCTTCACGTGAAAAACATGGGTACTACTTTTCTCCCTAACTGTGTTTGTAACTTTCCCTATTCTCCAACAGGGTGACAGACTAGGTTGATTCGGTATCCCGAATCGAGGCGCATAAAGCTACCTCAACCTATGGGGCTGTCGTACAGAGTTCAAGTTGGGGTAGTTTTGAAGCAATCTCCACACCCTTGGGTATTTAAACCAGACTCTAGTTTCGGAAATTCCAAACCTTTGTGTTCTAAGCTTTGCCATTTGAACTCTAATTTCCACCGTCTCAGTTGGTCTCCTAGGAACTCACTACAAACACGGTTAGGTGGCTATACCAGACCGTCAAATGTCGTTCGGGCACGGATAACACCAAAGGAATTACACCTTTAGAGGATTTAAAGTCTCCTAGACTCAAAGTAATCACTATGGAAGATATATTGGGTCCGTCAGATGGACAACCTCAATCATCTCCCCTTTCTCAATACCATCCACATACTGTTTCAATCTTTGGCCATTGACCTTGAAGGTCATACCATCTTGTGGGTTTTTAATTTCAACCGCCCCATGCGGAAAGACTTCTATAACCTCATATGGGCCATCCCATCGAGACCGGAGTTTACCTGGGACAACCACAATTTGGCATTAATAGCTACACTTTTTGGTGAGGCTCGAAGGACTTACGAGAAATATGTTTATCATGAAATGCCTTAGTTCTAGCCTTGTAAATTTTAGAACTCTCATACGCATCATTGCGGAGCTCCTCTTAACTCATTGAGTTGGAGTTTTCGATGGTCACAGGCTTTGGCCATATCAAAATTGAATTTCCTAATGGCCCACAAAGCCCGGTGTTCTAACTCAACAGGGAGATGACACGGTTTTTCAAACACAATCCTATATGGAGACATCCCGATGGGTGTCTTATATGCAGTACGATAGGCCCAAAGAGCATCTACCAACCTAGTGGACCAATCTCTCCTATCGGGCCTCACAGTCTTCTCGAGGATGTGTTTAACCTCCCTATTAGAAACCTCTACCTGACCACTAGTCTGGGGATGGTAGGAGGTGCCAACTTTGTGAGTGATCATATATTTGCGCACCAACGCCTCGAAGAATCGGTTGCAAAAATGTTTGTCACCGTTACTAATTATGGCACGTGAGAACCCAAAACGACAAAAAATGGTCTCATGGAGGAATTTAACCACAATCTTATGATCATTCGTTCTGGTTGCCACTGCCTCCACCCACTTGGAAACATAGTCCATAGCCACCAAAATGTATTCAAAGCCAAAAGATGGTGGAAAGGGACCCATAAAGTCATGCCCCAAACATAAAAAATCTTAACAATTAAAATAGGGGTCATTGGCATCATATCTCGTCGTGACATAGAGCCTATGCGTTGACAACGCTCGCAAGCTCTACAAAAGTTATGGGCATCTTTGAAGATAGAGGGCCAGTAGAACCCACATTGTAAAACCTTAGCGGCCATTTTCTGCCCACTGAAATGGCCGCCACATGCATGAAAGTGACAAAAGGTGAGAATGCTATGGGTTTCACTCTCAGGAACACAACGCCGAATCACTTGATCCGGACAATACTTAAACAATTCCGGGTCTTCCCAGAAATACTGCTTGGCTTGTGAAAAAAATCGGTCTTTGTCTTGCTTAGACCAAGTTTTCGGAATTTGACCAACTGCCAAGTAATTTACTATATGAGCAAACCACGGGAGGGTCACGTGTGAAACCGCAAGAAGTTGCTTGTCCGGAAACGAGTCGTGCAAGGCTAAGGGATCACTCGTGTGCTCAATAAAGATGCGGGATAGATGATCCGCAACTACATTCTCGGATCCCTTTTTGTCCCGGATTTCTAGGTTGAACTCCTGAAGGAGTAAAATCCACCTAATCAATCTAGGTTTGGTCTCTTTTTTTGATAGTAAATACCGCAAAACAGCATGATCAGTGAAGACGATGACCTTGGAACCTAGGAGATAGGACCGAAATTTATCTAGGGCAAATACCACAGCTAGCAACTCTTTCTTGGTGGTAGTGTAATTCAATTGAGCATCAGAAAGAGTACGACTAGCATAGGATATGACATGGGGCACTTTATTCACCCTTTGGCCCAAGACGGCGCCGAGGGCATAATCAGATGCATCACAAATGATTTCGAAGGAAGGGACCACTCAGGAAATTACATGATAGGGGCAGTAGGAAGGGCCGATCGCAATGTTTCAAAGGCTTTAAGACAAGCCTCATCAAAGACAAAAGGTGCGTCCTTAGCAAGTAAACTACACAAAGGACGGGATATTTTACTAAAATCTTTGATGAATCGACGGTAAAAACCTGCATGCCCTAGGAAAGACCTAACTTGACGCACAGAGTTGGGTGGAGGAAGACCTGCAATGAGATCAACCTTAGCTTTGTCAACCTCTATACCTCAAGGGGACACAATATGTCCCAACACTATCCCCTCGCGAACCAAAATGACTCTTCTCCAAACTCAAAATCAGATTTGTCTCCACACAACGAATAAGGACTTTAGCTAAGTTTTGGAGACATTTCTCAAAAGACGGCCCAAATACGGAGAAGTCATCCATGAAGACCTCTAAAAATGTCTCTACCATGTCAGAGAAAATAGCCATCATACACCGTTGAAAAGTCGCCGGTGCATTACGTAGCCCAAAAGGCATGCGCCTATAAGCAAAAGTGCCAAAAGGGCAAGTGAATGTGGTCTTTTCCTGGTTGGCAGGGTACACCGGGACTTGATTATACCCCGAGTAGCCATCAAGAAAACAATAGAACCCCTGCCCCGTTAACCTCTCGAGAATTTGATCAATAAATGGCAGAGGAAAATGGTCCTTCCTAGTCATGGAATTCAATCTCCTATAATCAATGCACACTCGCCACCCAGTAGTGGTTCGTGTGGGGACCAACTCTCCTCGCTCATTCTCAACAACAGTGATGCCCGATTTCTTGGGCACCACTTGTGTGGGACTCACCCACTTGCTATCCGAGATGGGGTATATAATACCCGAATCTAATAGTTTCAATACTTCCTTTTTCACCACCTCTTTCATATTAGGATTAAGCCTCCGTTGCATTTCACGAGAAGGTTTGGTGTCCTTCTCAAGATGTATATAATGCATGCACACGGAGGGATCTATCCCTCTCAGATCAGCCACCGACCACCCTATAGCACTCTGATGTGCCATAAGAACACTCATTAATTGACTCTCCTGCTCTGCAATCAAGTCAGATGCAATGATGACTGGTAAAGTATCATGGGGCCCTAAAAATGCATACTTGAGTGTGGCTGGGAGTGGCTTCAACTCAAGTGTAGGTGGTGTGACTAAAGATGGTATGGCGGGCTCCCTCGACAGAGGAGGAAGTGACTCAAACCGGGCTTTCCACGAAGGAAAATCCGGTGTAGAAGAAGCATTAAGTAAAGCCTTTACCTCCTCAACCGACCCGTCAATATCTAAATTCTCAAACCCAAAATGAGCTAGACAAGCCTCTAGAGGGTCCTCTACAAGAATGGAGGGTAAAGCTTCCTCCACAATCTCATCCACAACATCCACAAATAAGCACTCCTCTCTCTCATGGGATTGTTGGGATGCTTGGAAAACATTAAGTTTCACTTGCATGTTACCAAATGAAACTTCCATAACCCTGGTCCGACAATTAATGCATGCATTGGCCGTAGCCAAGAAAGGTCGACCTAAGATCACCGGGATTTGTTTCCTAGAACTGGCTACCGGTTCCATATCTAAAACCAAAAAGTCAACAGGAAAGTAAAACCTATCGACCTTCACTAGCACATCCTCAATCATGCCATGTGGCACTTTGAGGGACTGGTCAGCCAACTAAAGAGTGACAGTAGTGGGCTTCAACTCGCCAAGCCCAAATTCCTCGTACATAGAGTACGGCAACAAATTGACACTAGCCCCTAAATCTAAAATGGCCCTATCAATGAAATGGTCCCGTATAATGCATGCAATGGTTGGGGCACCCGGGTCCTTAAGCTTAGGAGGTGTGTCATTCAACAAGATGGAGCTTACTTGCTCCGTGAGTAGGACCTTTTGGGACACGTGTGTCCTAGATTTACGCTTTTGCATACAAAGGTCCTTCAGAAATTTGGCATAGGAGGGTACTTGCTTAATTGCCTCAAACAGGGAGAGGTTGATTTTTACCTATTTAAAGACCTCCATCATTGCTTCCATAGATGCCGCCTTCTTATTAAAAGGGGATGGTGTATCAAGGCATTGGGGAACGGGTGCCTTAGGCACATATGGTGCCTTGGGCTCATGTGAAGTGTTAGGGACTAAATCATCCCCCTTAAGTGTTTCCCCCTCACCCTTGCTCTCATTGGGTGTACCACTGTGGTCACCCTTCTTAGCTCTAGTTGCATTTGACGCAACTGACTGAGGCTCTAACTCCCTCCCACTTCTTAAAGTAATCACCGCTTGCACCTGCTCATGGTGCTTTCCATTCCCACCCGAACTCTCTGCCCCGTATTGTCCCTTAGGGTTGGCCACAGTTTGACTTGGTAATTTTCCCTCCTCTCTCCGATTCATGTTGTTAGCCATTTGACTCAATTGGGCCTCTAGCTTGGCAATAGAGTGAGTATGGGAGTGAACTACCGGTGCTAACCCCTTAAGTTCTGTGAGAACTTCCGACACCCGAGTCTCAAAGGCAGAGTTGCCCTGAGGAACAGGCGGGGGTTGTGGTTGCCGGTACGGTTGTGGGGGTCTATAAGGTTGCGGTGGTTGGTAAGATGATTGGTTGGCAAAATTATTAAAATTCTGCCTTGGTGGTGGAGGATTGTAAGAAGTGCCTTGTGAAGGAGGTCTCCATGAAAAATTGGGGTGATTTTTCCATCCCGGATTATATGTATTGGAGTATGGGTCATTACCCGGGTTGGAGAATCCTTGAGCCGCATTCACATGCTCTTGGACTAACTTCGGAAATTGTGATGCTGAAGGGCACTCACTCAAGTCATGAGCAGGGCTCGCACAAATAACACATGTCTCGTGAAATTGAGGCTGATCTTGCTGGGTAGGGGCATGTCCCGCAGCTAATAATTGGTCCATTTTGTGGGACAATGCCTCTACTTGTTGGGCTAACTCTAGGTTTTGCCCGACCTCATAAATGCCCCCTTTTTTTGGGGCTCCAACTACTGGTTGTCGGACTTGCCGGGCTGCAGAGGCATGGTGAAGGGAATTATCACTTAGGTTCTCAAACAATTGCCATGCCTCGACATCATTTTTGGACATGAATGTCCCACCAGAGGATGAGTCCACCATTTGGTGGTGCGGCTTAGTTAAGCCATAATAAAATGTTTGAACAAGTTGCCAATCAGGCACTTGGTGGTGGGGACACTGTTGGAGAAGGTCTCGAAGTCTTTCCCACGTCTCATGGAATTGCTCACCATTCATTTGAGCAAAATTTGTGATGGCTCGCCTAAGTTGGTTGGTTTTACCTATAGGAAAGTACTTCTCCAAGAACCGTTGCTGTAATTGGTCCCAAGTTGTGATTGAATTAGCAGGTAAGGAATTCAGCCAGTGTTTGGCTTTATCCTTTAATGAGAATGGAAACAACTGCAACATTAAGGCCTCATTTGTGAAATTCTGGATCCTCACTGTCGAGCAAATTTCCAGAAATTCATTCAAATGTTTGTAAGGATCATCATGAGTTAGTCCATGGAATGATGGGAGCATTTGTGTGGTGCTAGACTTAATCTCATAATGAGCAGCAGTGGTGTTGGATAATTGGATGCATGATGGTGATGTATATGCAGTGGGTGTGAAATAATCCTTAAGGGTCCGGTTAGGTACATTCGGGACATCTAGATTTGCCATCTCTAATGGCTCAATGTATGAATATGAATATTCAAGCCTAGGAACATGGGCAGAGGCCCTAAGTCTCCTAAGAGTTCTTTCTAGTTCATGGTCCAAACTCCACAATTCAGGGCGACAAGAACGGCGCCCGTGCATACACTACCCACACACACACAAAAAGTTCCGACTCTGTGCACTAAGTTACGAAAACAAAATACCAAAGGGAGAAATACTCACAGCGGTTTAACGAAAACGCTGTACTCGTCTTACGGGTGCTTGACGTGTAGACGTTGTCTCCAACCTCTAATTGAGCTTTTGTCTTTCTTTTTAGCACTTTGGTGCTTTGCTTGCGAGTGTTTGCTTCTATTTAGGCACTTTAGTGCTGCGTTTTTTTTTTTTTTTTAAAGCTCGGTTGTGCTCCGCTTGCACTTCGGTGATAGTTCCAATTTCAAACGCTTTGCACACTTAGCAACATGAAAGCGTAAAATGCTAAACTAAAAATTAAAATAAGAATGTAACTTTAAATTAACTAATTTCGCCAGAAGTTCTCGGCAACGGCGCCAAAATTTGATGGGTCATTACATATACCAAAAATAAATTATTAAACTATACCAAATTCTATTAGAATAATGGCAAGTCCAGGTATCGATCCACAGGGACAAATGTGAAATTAGATTAATTTAATCGCAAAATTCCTAAATTAATTTTGATAAAAAAGATAGGATTGATTTTATAACTAAACAACAATTAAATGAAATTGAGGAATTATACTGACAATAAAATTAAGGTTTGAGATATTAATTTTCGGGAAAAATCCTAGGGCAGAGAATTCACCACTAACCACATGAATGAGACTTAACATTGGCCAACAATTGCGATTCGGTTTGAACTACCTAATATTTCACAACTACAAGTTTGAAATATTGATCAAGAGGGTTATCGCATTCAACATATAGGCACGAATCATCCCGAGTAGTACGAGTCGTTTGCTCTAAACTATGGCAGCAATACGACCCGTCTCTCATAGCATGACTCGTCTCGTACTTTGAATACAAACACAAAGAAAACTAATGTATGGAAAGCATTAAACAATCACAGAGAGTAAAATGTTTGAAGAGATGAAATAAACAAATATTAAAAACTTCTAAATCATCCATACATCCATTCAAACCAATTTACAATTAAAGCTAATGAAAAATCCTATTACATAGCTAGGGTTTCATCAAAACCCTAGAAAAGACGACTAGCCACTCATCGAGGAGTGGGAAGAGGAAGAAGATGAGGAAGAAACCGCCATGGAAGTGTCCTTCAAGCTTTGGTAGAATAATCACTTCTTTAGAACCCTAGCCTCCATTTTCTTTGAATCAATTTTTCGAACCCTAGGTTTGGCTATTTTTTTGTCTTTTATTCTCAGCAAACCAGACCAAAAATTCCATGCACGCGTCCCTAGGTGGGCCGCTCCAGCGCCCATGTGGGCTGTACGAGCGGTGGTGGGCCGCACGTGCGGTGAAGCTTGGCCGCACGTGTGGTGAAGCTTGGCTGGCTCGGATTCTTCACTTCTCGCACGGAAGATCTGCTTTGGCGCCCTTTTTGATTGAATTTTCATATTTCCTACCAAATCTGTACAAGTGCACGAAACACATCATCTCCACCAAATAAATAAAATTGAAAGACTAAAAATGTAACTTAAGTGGCCTCAATGTAGTACCTTTCGGCCAACATCAATGGTTTTGAGAGATCTACTATGTGCTTGAAGGGCATTATTTTTGTCTCCTTATTTGTATGGTTTGGAGAGATCTTTCCTTTTTCTATGCATGATTTTTGTTGACTTTTTGGAGCCGTTGTATATACCTGTAGATGCTTTGATGGGATTTTTGTTCTTTGATTTTGTATACTTTTGTGTGTACAATAGGTGCCTTTTTTTAGTGGCGTTTGTTTAATGAATATTTACTTAATAAAAAAATGTTAGTGGTATTATGTTCTATGCTTCTGAATTTCTTCTTTTCTTTCTACTTTCAAGAGTTACTATTATTATTTTTTCAGTTGCATTGTAAGGATTGACGAGTGTCCTTTCTTCTCTCCATTCTTTTTCATTTCATTTTTCTCTTTGAGGAGACTAGTTTTTTTTTTGTTTTGGGTGGATGGGGGGCTGTTATTGCATCTACCTTTGCTTCTCATTAGTTATTAGAAATTATTATGGTGTGGCACTGCAGAGCTGAAAGGAGACACTAACTTACTAATACCACTAAAAACTACTCATAAATAAACTCAGTTGCTTATAATTAAGTAATTAAGAGATATTTTCGATATATATTTATATTACTAGTGCTTGTGGTATTTTTCCGTTTTGCAGGATGCTGGCCCACAAGTTTGTGGAGCAGTCAATGGAATCAGACCTCTACTTGAGTAGACAGAAATCAAAGAAGTCATGGTGGTCTTTTGGGTGGTAATTTTTTCTATCGAGATCCCTTTTTAGTTCTCTCAATTCTTTGGTCTTGCAGATGTTTTAGATTCTAAAGTGAATGCATGCATTATTTCAGGAGTAGTCAATCTGACAAGGATAAAAGTGAGCCAGGGGGTTTCAATGAGGAAGACTGGGAACAGCTGAATAAAATTATTGGATACAAGGAAGATGATGATGGACAATTTCTAACGACCCATGACAAGGGGGATGTGCTTCATATTTCACTGGAAGTTCACATGAGACATAATGCTTCAAAGCTTACTGATGATCAGGAGTGTCTGGCTGAGTTATCCTGTGACAATCTTGATTGCTTTGTAAAGCTTTATCCGGAAGCCAAAGTCTTTGATGTGAAATTGGGATCATATCAGTTGTCATCACCAAATGGTCTCCTTGCCGAGGTCCTATTATCTTATTCTATTTATATGCTCCTCCATCCTCTCTTTCTCTTGTCTGCACATCCAGGTTATGGTTGGCAGCCTAAATTCTTTTGTCTTATCTCTATGCAGAGTGCAACTGCCTATGATTCGTTAGTCGGTGTCTTTCGCTATAAGCCTTTTGATGCTAAATTGGACTGGAGTATGGTTGCTAAAGCTTCTCCATGTTATGTGACTGTATGTTATCATTCTGTTTTTCTTTGACAGTTGGCATTCCTTGAATATCAACTACTAACTTGTGACATACCTTTGACCAGTATCTGAAGGATTCCATTGATCGAATTATCAGTTTTTTTGAAAGCAACACTCTGGTTAGTCAAGCCATAGCTATGGAAACTGCTGCTGCTGTGCAGGTTTGGTTCTGTGAATGCCTTTCCTCTGGATAATAGTTATTACTTTAAAAATAGTTTTAACTCAAAGAGACTGAAATTCATGAGTCATTTCGAATAAAAAATGATTATAAGTTCAAGATTGACGAGTGACATGATGTTGGTAAAGGTTTAAATTTAAGGCTTTAAAACTTCGGTCCTGAATTAATGGTCCGAAGACTTTTGGCAGCTGGATTTATAGAATTGAAATTCAAGGGTACAGTTGGTAGTTTATATTATATTTTATAACTTTTAATTCCATGAAAGATCATTATATACTCCATCTGTCCCATTTTTTTTGTCCACCTTTCCATTTTGGTCCATCCCAAAATATTTGTCCACTTTCTATTTTGGGTATTGAAATTTTTATATTTCCAAAATTACCCATTAAACACAAGTATAAACACATTTTAAAATTCAAAATCAAAGGGTATTATGGTAAAAGTATTTTAAATTTTGAATTGATGTGTAATGACTGCTTGTCTCCTTAATAAGTTGGATTTCCTGAAATGGGCAAATAAATTGGGACAGAGGGAGTATATTTTAAAACTACCTGCCATGGAGTGAATTCAGCAATCAGTGAATATGTTTTTTGACTTGTAATTCAGATCTTATTTTAACTTAACATGATGCTTTAGATTTTTTTTTGAAGTAAGTCTAAGTTGGAGTTAAATAACAAATAAAATAAATGTTTGGGATTTATTAGGAACGAAATGTCAAGAAGGTTTCATTTATGTGGAGCAATTATTTGATTGAAATGGAAAAGGCATAACTTGTTGCTGTAAAAATATTTGAAGGTTTCAGGAATTGGCCAAATACCTAAATTTTTACAATTTGAAACTCATGCTGTTGAAAATTTACGCATTGTAACTTGTTTATTGTGGTGGATGAACATGTATGTATGATTTAATATTAGATGTTATGAGAGAGATGGCAAATTTGTTTATTTATTTTTCACAGTTCATTGGAGTAGTTTAATGCAACTTGCCTTGTCTTAGTATTAATGATTAATAGGCTTTAATTATTTATTCACATTATAATTGATGTAGGGCACAGATTAGAAATTTGGATGCTGCTTCCTGCAATTAGGGTTTTTGGTGGCTAGGTGATGTAGGACAGCTTGCTGGATTTTTAAACAGAGGCTATTTAAAGGCCCAAATGTATTAAGTGTGTTTCATGACTCCTAGTTTACTACTTGAACTGACAATCTATTAGAAAATGGGCTTGTTTAAGTTAGAGTAACTTGATTTGTCACTGAATGCTGAACGCATTTAGTGGATGGTGATTTTAAGTTTTGTAGATTGACAAACAAATACACCATTTCATTTTGCATTTTCAAAATTTGGATGGTTAAAATTACAGGCATTAAAATTTGTCAGTACTTTTTAAAAAAATTTAGGCTCATCAATGCTTGTTGTAATTATGATCTCTGACCTACTTATCACAAGTAACAAAACACCTAATGAAAGACAATGTTCGTTCTACGATTGGTATTTGTGTAATTTTTTGTTTGGCTGCAAGTATTGATTGGAATAATTATGATTTTTTATACCTAGTAATAGAAACTGGTGAAAGAATCATGATAGACTGTTTTTTTCAGTGTTACGAGAAAAAGCTAACATCCTAGCAATTTACCTTTTGGATTGCACGTTTTGAAACATGTTACATTTCCGTTCCAAAAGTGAATTTAGCGATCCCATAATTTTTTTAAAAATGTTTTTCATTAAAAGTTTCTTCTTAATAAGGAAAAAATCAAATTTAATAAACTAAAATCTAGATGGAGTGGAGTTTTGCATTGACAAATTGTAAAAAAATGGGTCATTTGCTCATAGAATTGTGTTATGGAATGACTAGTTTGAAAAAAATTACTATAATATGTAGGATATCAAATTAAGAAGTCTATCCATCGTACTACATTTTAGAGCATGTGGCATACCACATTCCCATTCCCGTTCCCGTTCCCGTTCCCGTTCCTTGTACCAAAACGATCCGCATTCTAGGTAACATAGGCTTTCTTACTCTGTTTGGTAAAAAAATTGTAGAACGAAAAGCACACATAAAACATGTCTTTTGAGGCAATCATTAACTGGGAAATCATTAAAACTTTTAGAAGAGGGAATTCTGATTCAAATATGCATATCCAAAAGTTCTTGAAAGTTCTTTTGGCCCCCCAAAATTGATGATTCTAGCTTCTCATTCCTGTTTATCATAAAAAAAATAGAAAAAAAGAAAAATCTGGTGCACCCCTTGTACTGTAATCTCGGGTTTGTGTCTGATGCTGTGTCTGATTCTGTGATTGAAAAACCTGGTCTTAGTGGTTGGTGTACTTTGGTTGTGTTCATTAACAGCTTCACCATCATAGTAGTGCTTGTCTTAATTCTCTTTTGAGTGTGTGTTGGTTCCCTTGCTTATCTTCCAGAATCTACAAGATACCTTGCACTCCTGTTGTATTGCTGTGTGAGTGATGTTTTCATCATTTCAGATGACAATTGATGGAGTTAAACGCACTGCACAACAACAAGTGAACAGAGCATTGAAGGATCGAGCCAGGTTTGTTACTTTGCGTCTTGAAGTTTAGGTAGTTCTAGGCCTTGATGCCTTGATGAAACAAACACATCTAATTGAATCTTGAAGTTTAATGTGTTTATGTTGGCCGTGTCCATGTCTTTTGTTTTGCCTTATTGCTGTAATGTTTGGCAGAACCTTCTACTTCATGTATAAAGTGTTTAATGACAGGACTGAAAAAAATGCACATCTGTTGTCTAGTTGTGTTTGTTTGAGGTTGTGTATAGCAGGTGAAATTTGATAATTTCATGATATATTGATACAGTTCTTGGGACTGAGTATAAGTTGAAGTGGATCTACATGCTTTTAAGTGGGTGTTTCACAAAAACTGTAGTTTTACAGTTTCTTCTCTCCTATAAGGTGTTCTTTTGTGACGTAGTAGATTTCTGCTATTAAATATTAAGCTTGCTACTTTTTTGTAAATGTCTGTTAGTTACTATGTATAGATAATTCTCACAGCTCTATCTGTGGCCGTCATTGGTTCCCTATGGTTGGAGCAGAATCGGCATGTTTTCCAGGGAGTTGCTCGTTCTGTATCTTGGTTAGAAGATAGGTTTTTGCGAGTCTTGTGTGGTTGGGTGTCAGGGCATGTGGATCCGGATTTGTTTACCTTTCTAGATTTCCTTGATGATGTGATTGGCTAGTTGTTTCCCCTTTTTTTGGGCTCCTCATTTCTGTATTCTTTGGCATCTTCTTGATGCTCTTTCTTCAATAAATTTTATTTATCAAAAATAAATAAATAAAAAAAAAAAAATTAGTGGTTCCCTAGAAATGAATTTTTTTTGTTGGTGGATTTAAGAGAACAAATTGCATTTATATTTAGTATCTGTATGTTGGTAGGTTTCTCCTGGACTTGGATATTGCAGCTCCCAAGATTACCATTCCTACAGAATTCTGTCCGGACAATAACCATTCGACTAAACTTTTAATTGACTTGGGAAACTTAATTATTCGTAGTCAGGTTGATTCAGAAACCTTTTTTTTTCCTTCAAATTATTTGGTTAAAATATCTTGAAGCCAAAGTTCATGTACAACTTGTTCGATATGTGCAGGATGATGGGGAAGGGAGTTCTCCTGATGAGATTAATATGTATTTACAATTTGATCTCATTTTGAGTGATGTATCTGCATTTTTGGTGGATGGTGACTATAGTTGGAGTCAAATCTCTCGTAACAGATCTGCTGGTTCTACCCAGTTTAATGTTGTTAGTTTCTTGCCTGTTATCGATAAGTGTGGGGTAATCCTGGAGCTTCAACAGGTAATATTCTTTTCGCATTATTCTCGATCTGTGTGATATATATGTTCTATTTGACTTTCTTGTGATGTCTCAAGCTATTGATTTGAAGCTATATAATTATACCCTCACATCCAGATCCGGTCAGAGAACCCCTCCTATCCGTCAACAAGACTTGCTGTGCGGCTTCCATCACTAGGGTTTCATTTCTCTCCAGCTCGTTATCATAGATTGATGCAGGTCGTAAAGATCTTCCAGCAGGAGCATAATGAGAATGCAGATTTAATTCGCCCTTGGAATCAAGCTGATTTTGAGGGATGGTTGTCTGTTCTTACATGGAAGGTTCTCTCTTTTTCGTTGTACTTAATTGTCATTCATTCGCCCTTGGAATCAAGCTGATCTTTCTTTTTCTGCAATTTATTGTGTAGGGTGTGGGAAATAGGGAAGCTGTATGGCAGCGGAGATACTTATCCTTAGTTGGGCCTGGCCTTTATGTACTTGAAAGCCCTGATTCTACATCTTACAAGCAGTATCTCAGGTTCAAACATCTAAGTTTTGCAAATTCTTTCATGGATGGTTGCACTAGTGCTTTTTTTTTTTTTTTTCTTTCTCCATTTCTTGCTCAAGAATGGAATTTGATTCTTGGAAAATAGAAACGAACCATTAGTAGGGCCTCTACAGAACAAATTACAGCAGGAACATTATAGGTTTCTGTTTTAGCAGTTCTCGTTTTCTGAAAGAGGCAATTCCAATGCTTGCAGGGTGTGCATTTTTATTTTTTTATTATTAGTATACAACTTATCAGAGTTTCCAAAATGTGTCATCTGCAATCAAATGTGTACTTTGTGGTTTTAACTCAGAAGCTTAAGCTGTTAGCCAATTACCCCTAAAACTCCTCATCAATCAACTTATAGAATATTCCTCCATGTCAACATTACTATCTGGGTGCTGATGGCAAGAGAATAGTTGGTTTCTTTTGTTCAGAGAGCTAATTACATATTTGAACTTGGACAGTTTGTGGAGGCAAAACAGGCTTTGGTTTTGAACTTTCAGCTGGCTGGATTTTCTGAAAACTTGGGTTTTACAGGCAGCAGCCAAAATTTAAATTTTGATGTTAAATCAAAGGCCAAAGGATAGGGGAAGATGTTAGGGTTCAATAGGCCTTGATGCAGAAGAGTTTGAGGTTGATTTTTTGACTGTTCTAATGTTGTGAACTGTAACTTGAATGTATGTGCAAAGGAAAAGAAAGATAAGAAGTAGAAGAGGAAAATATGTGCTTCACCCTTGCAAGGGTTAGGCCAATTGCACACAAATGCAATCTCAAATTCTCATAATATCAACTCCATTAAATAATTGAGATTACACATATATTTATAGGCTAAAGTCTCTCCTACTTCTACAAAGACTGACTCAAATTTAGAAGAACTATTTAGAAACTAAAAATAGATGTTCTTGACCAACTATGAATATGAATTCTAATTGTACTCTAACTATGATCCAAACCAAAGCCTATGGGCATCCCTTACAACTCGCGTCCAACAAATTATGAAATTTCTAAATACCCGTGACTACTAAGTACTACCATGGACATTATTTCTCTTTGGACCAAAAAAGGCTTCTTCATGATTGTAAGACCCTTCAACTTTGTTTTGGGCTTCCAAAGCCTATTGTACCTGTTTAGTCATGCAATAAATTTTGCATCAATATTTCTATTACATTGCCGTCAGAGCCTCCTACTGTTCATTTCACCTCTTAGCTGAAGGCACTGCACAAGTCTCTGTAAGAATCTCATCACTTTTTTTTTGGGGGGGATAAATAAACAAACTTGATTGATTCAAGGTGACACAAAGAATACATAAAGTCAGGCCAAAAAGAAGGCCAATCACTAACTAATCAAATCATCTACAAAATCTATAAACGCCAACACATCCGGATCTACTGAGATTGTAACCCAACTATGAAGCACCGTAAACACCAGACTCTCCAACCATGTAACAGACCAAGACACCCTGAAAAGTACGCCTATTCCATTCCAACGAGACCAGCCACATTAAACACTGGCCAGCAAGCAGCCACATTAAGAATCTCATCACTTAAAATGCATGCATGGAGCTGATTTTTTTAATTTATGTCAGATGAAATTGCACTTGGCTTATTGGATCTATGTGTGGCTAATCTTTCCCTGTGCTGGTTATCAGGCCACCCTAGAACCTTACAAAACCTGTCATGAAGTTTCAGATGTTTACTATTGTGATATGAATATTCCAACTGATTTTCCAATCTCTTAATAGAAAGTTGACATTGGTAAAAACTATTGGTTGAAAGCAACAAATTGTAACTTTTTTTATTTTTATTTTTATAATTAAATGGGATAAAATGATATTGGAGTTGTAGTGAATAAATTCGACTCAAGTGTGCATGTTTCTTGCGAGTTCTTTAATGTTATTTATGCAACCTACGGATATGCTTTTTGTAGCCTACGAGGAAAACAACTGTATCAGGTTCCGGCGGAAATGGTTGGCGATGTGGAACATGTATTGGCTGTGTGTGATCCCTTACGATCCAACAACAAGGTTGTAGTTGGTGCAAATTTGACATTGGCTCTGTAGTAACTTCTTTATTTGAATGGGAGTGTTTTCATGGTTTGGTCATTGTATTTATTTATGTTATGAATTGTATATAGGTCGTGGAAGATGTAAATGCTCTGATACTACGTTATGATTCTGATGAGTCAAGGAGAACTTGGCAGAACCGCTTACAGGGGGCAATTTATCGTGCATCGGTATGTTGTCGTGTAGTCTCTCCCTTTGAAATGATGAAGTCTCTGATTGCTGTAAATTTTATATCTTGTCTAAACTCTGAATATTCCTCATGAATAGTGATTTATATGGGTTTGGGTTAGTCGGCCTTCTGTTCTCTTCTCCTTTTCTATAAAAGAACTGTAATATCCAACAATTCTGTTTTTGTTCTCATAGCACTTTTAGCACTGTGGTTTCTCTCTTTTTCCTCATTGCTATGCTTAGTACATATCAATTATGCATTAAGGGTGCAATCTCCCTTCAGTATAACCTTTTTTGTCAAAGGAAGTTCATATATGAGGACTAGGAACACATGTTCTTTTCAACTTCAGAAGTATCCTTTATTTATCAATTGACTATGTTTTCTTGGCAGAACTCTGGAATACATGGCCTATGCATTGTTAATTGTTGTCTGATTGCTAAATAAAACTAACAGATAAATACTCAAACTATTTACCTTCTATAGATATGTGTTGATCTTAACATGTAATGCAACATGCATATATATTTTTTTGGTAGGTGAATAAAATTCACTAACATGGTGGAATGGGCCAACCTCTGTACTCTAGACGTATACGATAGAAGCCAAAAAGCTATCAACAAAATTAAGTTCACTTATAAATCTACTAAAGAAATGAAAGATCTACATAACTTCCCATTGAGCCATAAATGACTAGTATGAAGCATTGACATATTTGGCCTATGCAAGTTGTACGATTTTTGAATGTTTTCTGTATATTCAAAATTGTTGATCAATACAATGTGTACATTTGATATATATAGCAATTCTAGGCCTAATCATAAATAGGAAACAAAATAAACCTAAACCAAAATATTCAAACAATCTAACACAAACTAATTAATCTAAAATATTCATACAATAATATATACTAATATTATTCTCACACCCCGCTTAAACTCAAGGTGTTTTAGCAGAAACCATTGAGAGTTTGCTAGGGATAAACTGAAACCGAGTAGTGGTTTGAGTCTTGGTAAAGAAGTCAGCAAGCTGTAGAGCCGAGTAGACAAAAGGAAGCGAGATAGAACCAGACTGTAGATGCTGACGGACAAAGTGAATCAATTTCAATATGCTTCATTCGTTCATGAAAGACAGTGTTATGAGCAATTTGAATAGCACTTTGGTTGTCACAGAAGAAAGAGGTCAGAGAGGCCTGAGGGATGCCCAAGTCAGATAGGAGACGACGAAGCTAGACAACTTCAGCAGTAGCATGAGCCATAGCATGATACTCAACTTTGGCAGTAGAACGGGTAACAATAGTTTGTTTCTTACTTTTTCAAGAAATTAAGGAATTGCCAAGAAACATTCAGAAATCAGAAGTGGATTTACGATCATTAACATCACCAACTCAATCAGTATTAACATCAGCATAGCCCACCAAATCTAAGGAAGAAGTAGAAGATAACAGCAAGCCTTGGAAGATAGTACCAGAATTCGAATCAAAGTAGCCCAATGTGTAGAGCGAAGAGTAGAAACGAATTGGCTAACCACATGAACAACATAGGTAAGATCAGGGCAAGTAATCGTTAGATAGACTAAGCAACCCACAAGTTTTCGATATGAATTAAGATCATCCAGAGGGACACCATCAGTAGTGTTGAGTTTCACGTTAAGCTCAATGGGGTATCAGAAATCTTAGTGTCAGTAAGACTGGCATGGTGAATAACCTAGCACACTTGGATTGAGACAAAAAGTAACCCTTGGGAGAAGAAGTCATTTCAATACTAAGAAAATATTGTAATGGGTCTAGATCCTTTATTTCGAAGGTGTGAAAGAGATACTGCTTGACCTTAGAGATAGCAGAAGAGTCAGAATCAGTGATGATCATATCATCCACACACAGTAGTAAGGTAACAAAACCAGCAGGGGTATGGAGGAGAAGCAAAGCAGAGTTCTGGGCACAAGTTTGAAGCCCAAGCTCAGTAATAGTAGTCTGAAAGCGATCATTCCAAGCACACAGAGGTTGCTTCAAACCATACAGAGCACATCGAGGACGACAAACCTGCCCAGAGAAATGGTGAAGGCCATGGGAATGACGCATGCAAACCTCCTCAGTGAGATGGCCATTAAGAAAAGCATTTTTAACATCATCAGTGTTGTGAAAGGTATGCCTAGGCGCAAGGTGCATCGAAGTGCAGGTGATGCGCCTTAAGACACCCAAGGCGAGGCGAGTTGAATAAGGCTACAAAAAGTGCAAGGCATGCGACTTGATGGGCTTTTTTTTTTTTTTTTCATGATTGAAATCGACGGTTCATATTAGTGTTTTTAAAGGCTTGAACTAGATAGGATTACAACTCTGATGTATACAACTCAATGCTCAACCCCAAATACGATTGAAAATCCCTAATCGATTGGAAGGAAGAAATCTTGCGGTGTCTAAGTTTCAACTCGATTTGACCAGGTGAGTTATTTTTCTTCTTTGTTTTTTTGATTTTTTTGTTTTTTGCTTCTTTTTTGGGCTAGGTTCTTCTTCTTCCCTTTCACTGTTGTATTTTTTTTTGCTTCTTTGATGCTGTGTTCTTTTTTCTTCTTCTTCTCTGCTCTTTCTGCTTTTTATTTTCACTATCTCTATTTTATTTTTGCTTCTCTTCCATGGTGTCTCCTTCTTCTCCTTCTTCCGTCTCTGTGTTTTTTTGCAACCATGTCTCTATTTTTTCCTCCCTTCTTCAATGCTGTTTCTCTTCCATTTCAGTTTTGAGTCTCAATCTCTGTTAGGAAAAAAATAGGTACAAATGTAATTAATTCATCACACCTAACAATGAGATTATGAATTAGTCTATGTTAATTTTTCTATTTTTAATAAAGACTATGCTCCTTACTTTAATAATACATGTGTCTCACCTTGCGCCTAAGCCCTAAGAGACCTTCGGCGCCTTGGTGCGCTCTAAGCCTTTAAAAACACAACATCTGATAAAGAGGCCAATGACGAATAGCGACAACAGATATCAAAGTACGGACAATAGTCATCTTGGCAACAGGGGTAAAGGTCTTCTCATAATCAATACCATACTCCTGTGAGAAACCTTTGGTAGCGTTTGAGAGAACCATCAGAATGAGTCTTGACTTTATAAACCCAATTGCAACCAACCAGATTCTTGCTAGCAAGTAAAGGAACTAGCTCTCAAGTAGTAGTCTTTTGCAATGCAGACAATTCACCTCCATAGCTCGAATCCAATTAGGATCTTGACAAGCTCCTTATAAGACCGAGGTTCTGAAAAAGAGTGAATAGTAGACAAAAACGTATAGTATGAAGGAGAAAAACATGTTTTAGCAAAACCAAGTTTGGTTACTTGTTTACGGATGCGAAGGGGATACTTATGATTAACAAAATCAAAGTCGTCAGAAGCAGGAGGATCAGTAGTAGGCTATGTTACATGGACTCGTCACTTTGGGGCGAAGTACCCGTGTCGACACAACACGACACGGGTGCGGGTGTGAGATCTGTGTCGGATTCGCCTCGTCTCTCTCGGACACAGCACTTTACAGAGCAAAGAAATGAAAGAGGAGAAAGGAAGAGAACCTGGTCACTGTTGGCTTCGATCATCGATCACGATTAGGGCTTATTGATCACGATCGTCTTTGTCTAGGGCTTCGATCATCTTCGTCACTCTATTCCCTCACTGTCGATCTCGACCTCGAGCTCGATCGTCTTCGTCTCTCTTCGTTTCGTCTCTGCTTCTCTCTCTCAATCTGTTATGTCTCTTCGCCTCTGTCTCTCTTCGTTTCTGATCATATAAATTGATCATATAATATATATATTATAATTTATATAATTTATCATATATAATATAATTTATAAATTATATAATATATATAATATAATTTATATAATTTATCATATATAATAAAAACATCTAATTATTATTTTTTAAAATATCATATATAATAATAATTTTTATAAATTATTATTCATGTTACATTTACATTAATATATATTAATATATAGTATAAATTACATTAATATAATAATATGTAATATTATTCATCTAAAAAAAATTATATAATACAATAGATATTATATAAATTATATAGATATTATATAATAATTATTGTATAACATATAATATATTTATAAGATAATATATACTTATATATATTAATAAAAATAAATAAACACATATATGTAAAATAATTATTTGTTATTTATATAATATAACTCATCTTAATAACTATATTTAAAAAAAATATATATATATATATATTTAACGTATCCCCGTACCCGTATTCAAATTTGGATACATATCCACGTATCCTTAATTTTTAATTTTGAAGTGTCCGACCCCTAGATACGCACCCGTACCCGATCCTCGTACCTGCGTCCGTGTAACTTAGGTAGCAGGGGCAGAGACAATTGGTGGAGGGACAGCCTTGCGACGAGAATAGACTAACAATGGAGGAGGAGAATGAGCAGGCTGGAGAGGAGGAGGAGAGGGAACAAACTCATGGGGGTCAGTTGAGAGGTACTCATCAGGAGGGGTGGTAGGAGGAGAAAATGGAACAAGCTCGTAGGGAATCGTAGAGATGTACTCATCAAGAGGGACCTCAGGAGGAAATGGATCAATGTGAACCAAATCTTTTTTGGAAACCAGAGCAGTGACAAAAGGAAGTTGAAAGTGAGGCAGATGTTTGAGAAAAGAAACATGACGGGAGATATATAGACTACGGGAAACAGGGTTGTAAGTTAAAACATCAATAGCCTTCATGAGTAAGATGGTAACCCAAAAAGACACACAGGACAGACCGAACACTAAATTTGGTCCTATCTTTACGGGGCAGAAGGACAAAACAAGCAGACCAAAACACATGAAGAAGGGAGTAATTGGGAAGTTAAGAGAACAGAGCCTCATAAGGAGATCAATAAAAAAGAAAGGGAGTACGCATACGATTGAGAAGAAAAGCAGCAGTAAGAACTACTTTCCCTCAAAACAGAGTTGGAACAGAGTCAGAGAGAAGAAGAGACCTAGCTGTCTCAAGGAGATGACGGTGTTTACGCTTGGCTCGACCATTTTGGGCAGGTGTACAGGAAGTTTGGTGAATGGTACCCAAATTGACTAAATACTCACAAAACTTAGTTTTAAAATATTCCCCTCCTTAGTTAGGCCGTAACACTTTAATTGTAGACCCAAACTTTGTAGTGATCATAGGTTGAAAGGTTGGACGATATATCTGATAAAAATCAGACTTATGAGCCATAAGATAAATCTAAGCGTAACGAGTGCAGTCATCAACAAATGACACATAGTATGCAGAACCTCCTTTAGTGAGAACAAGAGAAGGGCTTCAGATATCAGTATGAACTAAAGAAAACGGTGTATCAGAGATAGAAGTACTTTTATGAAAAGGTAAGGTTGTCATTTTGGCAAGTTTACACCTTTGACACTTTGGTAAGTTGACTAGGAGAAACTTTACCCAATGTACCTGATTGAGCTAAAGATTGTAAGTGGTTAGCAGACAAATGCCCAAATCTAGAATGCTACAAACAAAAAGGACTCGACAGAGAATCTAATTGAAAAGAGAAAAAAACAGTCGGAAAGGTAGTCATAGGTAGATGCAAGCTCTCCACCACATAGAGGTTTCCAACTCTACGGCTGGTTCCAATCTGCTGCTTGGACATCTGATCTTGTACAAAATAGATAAAAGAAAAAAAGATAACATCAAAACTGGAGGCATCAAGTTGTTTTCCTTAACCTTTAGCCCATATGTCGTTTCGTGGGTGACAGGCTCAACTAAAGTCGAAACTTGGGTGTAGGTCTTTTGTCGAAATGGAATGGCCTTACTTTTTTTATTTATTTATCGTTATTCTACCGAAGTTACGGGCTATTTTGCTGAGTTCCTTAGAGAGAGTTGTCTCGCACCTCTAGGTATTTTCTACTCTCTCATTGCCTGAGGAATCAGTTACAGTAGAGCCAAAGGCAGTTATTGCGGTGAATTGTTACGATGTGTACCTCATTTTAGAGAAGCGCGCTAAGGAACATAAAAGATAGATGGAATAGAGACAACAAACACATCAGACGGTAGGACAGATCCAATAGATATAACAGACATACCAGACCCATTAGCAGCATTAACAGTAATAGGAAAGGGAAGGGGAGTATGATTTTGAAGTAAAGAGAGATGAGGAGTCATATAATGAGAAACACCAAAGTCAAAAAGCTAGACTGACGAAGAAATACCTAAAGAAGATACAAACAAACTTGAATAGAGAGAGGAAATAGCGGAGACATACAGGGATGGCTGAGAGGTAGACAGTATATGCTGAAACTGACCAATTTGAGCACTCAAGGAAGACAAGTCATGATTAGGAGTCGGAGCAGAGGTAGTATAAACGGCTGGAGTCTGAAAAGTACTCTGAGTAGAAGCTCAGAAGCTTGAGCTTGACTGAGACTGCGGATTAGATGAACGTCCCTTCTTGGGACAATAGTACTTCTAATGGCCTCTTTGATGGTAGAAGGCACGCTCATCAGAAGCCAGAGACATCGTAATAATCAGAAATCTGACGGGTTCAAGTGTTATAAACCCAAAATAGAACAAAATGGCAAACTAGGGGTCGAAGGGTAATAACCAAAAAAGCTAAGGGGTAAGCTACAATATAGAAATCCAAACTAGAGGGCTAAACTCAGATGGGTTACAACTAGACCTGACCCAGAGAAGGAGAACTAGATTTCGAAACAGACCAGATGGGTCGACTACAAGAACCATATGAACGAATGGTGGTGAACGACTATGACCCAACATCGCAAGTCCGGCAATAGGCTGATGTCGCGATTCCAAACCAAGGTGAACTAGAGAACTCCAATCGACCGAAACCAGAGAGACAGAGAGAGATCGATGATGAACCATACACCTTCCAGTCATGATTCGATTACAATCAAGATCGAAGACCCTACAATCAACGACTCGCGTATCACGAACTAGAGATACTACCAGCAAGAACCAGAGATGAACACCCATAGTAGAACTCAAGAATCCTAGAACCAGACTCGAGATCCAATCGCGATTGAGGGAGAAGATGAGCCACAACCTACGACTTAGAGAGATGAACTCGAGAACATGTTTCAACCTACAAATCAGAGAGAGCTAACAACTTCCAGGATTCCGGCGATGGCTCTGATACCATGTAAGATTTATGAATGTTTTCTATATATTCAAAATTGTCAATTAATACAATGTGTACATCTAATATATATAGCAATTCTAGGCCTATTCCTAAATAGGAAACAAGAATAAACCTAAACCAAAATATTCACACAATCTAACATAACCTAAAATATTTACACAACAATATATACTAATATTATTCTCACATTATCTCTAGTCTCTATATCATCAAAAGAGAGTGCTTATTCCTCTCTCCATACACACAATATCAAGCACAAAGACACTGCCATCTATGCTTTCTTCACCCTTTTCACATGACACCTTCTTGCCCAACACTCATACAAATGTAGCACAACATATTAATCTTGAGAACTTATCTATTCTATGTTGAAACCTGAAGTTTACTCAGCTTGAGGTTTTCTGTAATGAACTTTTCTTTGTCAAAGTTGGAGGCCTTGGATCCTTTCTTGGGGAAATGGTTCTGTTGGAATGTGTCCCACATTGCTTGGAGTTGTCCTATCTGTGCTGGTTATCATGCTCTAGTTTCCCTCTCCTTAATACCTAGATTTTAAGGAGAAGTGTGGGCTGGGCTTTTCAAATTCGTATCAGAGTCTACCAGACCCTAGGGATGGTTCCCGCTAGAGTTCTTTCTCACTCAATGTTTTTTGTTATCAAGGTGTTTTTTCTCTCTTCCTTAAGTTGACCAATAGTTTGTTGATGTGGTAAGCAAACTTTGTAATTTTTATTTATTTCAGGGCTACCGGTGTGTTCGGTAGTATTGTTCTATGATACGCCGAATTTTTTGGTTACTTCTCTACCCTTTTAGGGTCTTTGTGCTGATGTGGTAAGCACATATTTGGTTCTTTTTTATTTTTAGGCTATTGGAGTATTCGGTAGCATTCTTTGTGTGATGTCGTTTTTCGGCATTTTTGTTTGTGGTGATTTGCCATTGCTTCGGCATTGTTGCTTTCTCTCTCTCGGTTGGTTTCTCTTACTGCCATCATGATTGATTCAATGCATGTTTATCTGTTGCAAGATATTGATTCCTTGCTATGTTCATTGAAGTTGTCATTCAAGGGAGTTATTACAATTGTTGTTATCTTTTGACAACTTCATTGTAGTTGTTTGTAATGATCATACTATTTTCAAGTTCAAGTTGGATACTTCACTTCAACCATTCCGTGTTCCAACTTGAGGGAGTGTTGGAGATAAGATTATATTGTTAAAGATATCAGAAGATACAGAAAATATTAGAATATATGGAGACCCATGATTTATGTTTATTATGATTTTTTGTATCTTTGATTTATTTCAATTCCTTAATTGAAGGGATTTGATTGTATCCCCCACTCTATATATATGGTGTATCAAGTAAACAAGAGTATCAAGTCAAGTGAATGAAAGATGTAGCACTTTAGGGCTTTGTGTGTGTGGATGTAGGCCAATATTGGCCGAACCACATTATACCTTTGTGTTCTTACTTTTCTCTTTTCTATCTCTATTATCTCTCTTTATTCAACCTTATTGCCTTATCACAAAATTCAACTCCACATCGCCTGGAGTTGCTCCATCTGTGCTGGTTATAAGGTTTCAGTTTTTCTCTCCTTGATGTTTGGTTTTTAAGGAGAAGTGTGGGTTGAGCTTTTTAATTTGGTATTAGAAGCTTGGTTGGGCTTGTGACTAGTGTGCTATTTGTCTGCTACTGTATGTTGTGGTCCAGGAGGGTGTGTTGGAATGTATTCCATATCACCTGGAGTTGCCCCATCTATGTTGGTTTTAAGGCTCCGATTTTTCTCTCCTTAATACCTTGGTTTTAAGGAAAAGTGTGGGATGGGCTTTTCAATTGGTTCAACCAAGTGTCGAGCGTAGATTATAAGTGGATATTATTAAAATTTTCTTCATCCATAAGTGTATCTCTCTCTCTCTCTCTCTCTCTCTCTTCCCCAAGCAATAATTGGAGTCTCAGATTCTGACCATCCTTGCTGAAGTACAACAGGGACAATTGAAAAATATGTTGGTGGATAACCTTTTTATCCATCTCGCTCAAAGTAGATCCCAACATGGTTATATACTAAGCTTCTCTTGAATCTGTTAGGAACGCATCACAATTAACGGGCTCCCTTAACTTCTGAATGAGAAGGTTCTTCAGAGAACTTTTGCCCTCCTGGTTGCCTTTAGCTAAGGAACTTCAGTATGCTTCTGCATGTATTGCCGAAAAGGCAGTATTAGTTGTTTGATTACTAATTAATAGAGTTCCATTTTTTGATAAATAATGCATCAATTAAACAGAAATTCCTTTCGGACTATTAAATCTTGTGTAGTTCACAGTTATCTGTTTATCAAAGGAAAAGGTGCGATTTCAAGCAGTTTTTTCTGCAGGTTTCTGCTCCTATTACTGGTCTCTCTGAGACTTCATCTGATGCTGAAGATTCGGGAACAGAACTTGTTGAAAACCATGGTGCAATGGATATGTTGAACATGGAGAAAGTCTTTATTACTGGAGTTCTTGATGAATTGAAGATATGCTTCAACTATAATCGTCTGGTAGGAGGGGATTGATTTGTTTTATGTGGTATCATCATCCTTCAGTCCAGCTTCTGAGATATTTGACATAATTGTTCTGTTCTTTTATTTTGATATAGCATGATCAGAGCTTCATGAAGGTGCTTTTAGCTGAGGAGAGCCGTTTATTTGAATTTCGAGCAATAGGTGGTCAGGTAAGATCGATGTTGAAATCTGTCTGTTGTGGATAGTGTATCGCTTTCCATTTCAGAATTTAAGTGCTTCAGTGAAAACAGGTTGAACTTTCAATTAGAGAGAATGACATGTTCATTGGCACAGTTCTGAATTCTTTAGAGATAGAAGATTTAGTTTGCCGAAAAGGAGCGTCTCAGCCTTGTTACTTGGCAAGATCATTCATCCGGAGCACAGATGCAACTTCTGGTTTGTATGATGGTGAAAATCGGAGTTATGGCAGCGGTGATTTTGATCAGTGTGAAGGAGATGATAATTTTTACGAGGCATCAGAAAATCTCAATGATTCTGTTGACAGTCCAATGCGAAACATTTCTGCATACCTAAGTTCCCAAGGTTCTCTTCATTCAGAAAAGTCACTCTTAAAGCCACCCAGTTTTACTCGTGTTGCTGGTCTACTTCCTGATGATTCTTTACAAACTGCAAGTGATGACACTGAGCTGGCAGATACATTGGATAGTTTTGTAAAGGCTCAAATAATAATTTATGACCAGAACTCACGTCTGTATCATAATATTGATAAACGGGTATGTCTTTGAGTTTGGGATTCTTTCCTTAGTTCTGTCTGTGGCTACTAACTTGCTTCCTTGATGGTTATTTCAGGTGACAGTGACCCTTGCTACCTTGTCATTTTTTTGTCGTAGGCCAACAATACTAGCTATAATGGAATTTGTAAATGCAATTAACATTCAGGATGAAAGCTGTGAATCTTTCAGCGATAATTCTTCTGCAGTCATTGTGCAACATGATATCTCCAGCGAAGAAATGGTTGATAATTGCCAATCTACTGCAGTTGAGGAGCCTATGGTTAAAGGCTTGCTAGGAAAGGGGAAATCCAGGATTGTTTTTTATTTAACATTGAAGATGGCTCGCGCTGAAATTTTATTGATGAATGAAAATGGAAGCAAGCTTGCGACTCTGTCACAAGATAATTTGCTCACTGATATTAAGGTGTGGTTGACATTTTGGTTTGTTTTATGTTTTTCCCTTTGTTTCCTTTCTAATTGCAAGTTTAGTTTAACCTTCGAAGAATGTGAATCGTATGTACTTTGTGTGGAAAAATAATATTTTCTCCTTCCTAGGTATTTCCGTCTTCTTTTAGCATAAAAGCAGCCCTTGGAAATCTGAGAATAAGTGATGACAGTCTCCATAGTGACCATATCTATTTCTGGGTTTGTGACATGAGAAATCCTGGTGGCAGTTCATTTGTAGAGGTACTTCTATCCTTGATAATTTTATTGTGACATTAGCTTATTTTTGTAAAAGAATTGATGAAAATCATCATTGTTTTGTTTGCTTAAATCATTTTTTTGGATTTTGATTTAAAGTTTAGTTTGAGATCTGTAATCAGTGGGGCACGACCCAGGTCTTAACTTTGGTCCTTTCACAATTTAAATTTTGGTACCCTATGCATTTTCAATGAAATTGTGAGTCTGGTAGGAGTTGGGAAGAGTGAAAATTTCTTCATGCTGAAATTATTTGGACAAGCATGTGATTACACCATTCTTAGCTTGAAAAATAGATAACGGTGTAATTAAATTACTGTACAAACTGCTTTCCATTATCCAAAATTTTATGTTTGAAGTGGTATGGGAAGAAGATTAGGGAGACAAGAACAAATATAATTATGAAAAAAGGAGGAAAGAATAATTATGCTGTTGGTTCTAATGGTTGGTCCCTCTCATAATTTCCTTTTCGTTGATGCATTGCTTTGTATATGTGCTTCTTCCCTCTGCTTTTTGCAAATATAAGGTGATGATCCCTTTTGATAGATTGCTTTGCATATGAAAGTATGGTTCTAGCTAGGGGTGTGCATGGGTTGGTGGGTGGTGGTTTCGAGTTCAATTGAACCGCCCTTGGTGGTTTGAAAACTTTCCCCACCCACTGCCGAGCTGCACAATCTCAAAACTGGTGGGTCGGTTGGATTATTTTGGCGGTATCAACTCAATGAATTGGGCGAGTTACTCTAGACTCTTGGCCTTTGTATAATCAAATAATAATAAACCATTTGTTTTTTTCTTTAGACTATTAGTTCACAATCTGTCTTCTTTTGTGATTTTACGGAAAAACAAAATATAAATCTAAAAAAAAAAAGAATATATTTTTAAAATGCATTGACCAAAAATACAGCCTTTGATTTCATAAACTTCAAACCCAGGAAAGCAACATAAGTTTTTGGTTTCATTATCATAAATGGGAGAACATAAATTTAGATTAGAGTATTTTTTTGGCAAACTAAGGGATGTTAACAAAAGAAGAAAAAAAGAAGAAGAGAATTATTAAAGCAGTAAGGGGGTGGGGAATAGAGCAATAGAGGGAAGGTGGAGGAAGGAGATTGAAGAGCGTTGTGGAGATGAGTCGATGAGACAGAGATAGAACTTGGGGATGAGCAAAACACACCTCTAGTCGAAGGTGGGTGTTTGTAGGTGCTAGGGGGATAGGAATGTGACAGTGAGGGTGGTGGTGGACCTGGTGACTGCACAAGGGTTATTAGGTAGTTGTACGGAGAACATTTGCCTAGTTGGGAGGACTTGGTGTGTGAGGTGGCATCAGGGAGGCAGTTAGGGTTAGGAGGAGAGGCAAGGGGCTGTGGCTGTTCTAAGATCTAAGTGAGTAATATGAGGGTTGGAGGAAGGGATCCAGTGTGGTTTAGGGTTTAGTGTGAGGGCAGGGCAGGTGTATGTCTCATTATTTATGTATAGCGGGTGGGTTAGTTCAGTTATTAGGTGGGTTGAGAAATTTTAGACTACCCATTCAACTGATCCGCACATTTTTTTATCACTAACCTGCCCAACCTTCTCCACCTACCCTCTCAAACCACTTGGGTTGGAGCAGATTGGCAGGTATTTTATACCCCTCTAATTCTAGCAATTTGTTTGGCAACAAATATGGCAATGTAGAGTGGTTAATGAACTATTGTTGCAAGTTGTGAGAACAAGGAGAGACCAAAATTGACATGGATTGAGATTTTAATGAACAGTTTGAAATGGATCAGGTGTCATGTGGTTGAGAAATTTTAGACTACCCATTCAACTGACCCACACATTTTTTATCACTAACCTGCCCAACCTTCTCCTCCTACCCTCTCAAACCACTTGGGTTGGAGCAGATTGGCTGGTATTTTGTATACCTCCAGTTCTAGCAATTTGTTTGGCAACAAATATGGCAATGTAGAGTTGTTAATGAACTGTCGTTGCAAGTTGTGAGAACAAGGAGAGACCAAAATTGACATGGATTGAGATTTTAAGGGACAGTTTGAAATGGATCAGAGGTCATGTGGTTGATATCAGAGGGATGATGATGTTTTCTTGAGTTGAATGTAGTTGTGTAACTCAAAAATCAATCACACACAAGAACACAACAATATTTACGTGGTTCGGCAATTGCCTACGTCCACGGAGAGCTATCACTATAGAATTTTTCCCGGAGGGAGATTACACTCACACCTCACCTTCACTCTCTATAGAACTCTCAAACTCTCACAATCTCTCACAGATGTGTTGTTGTTTCTTGATTTTTCTACCCCTCCTCCTCACCTCAATTTATACACAATTGAGGGAGGAGGTGATTGGTTGTCACCAAACCCATTCCACTCTCTAGTGGGTTGGCCATTGGGGTAGTGGAGAAGATGGTGCTGCATTATATATTGCCACTATATGTCCACTAACAGCCACTAACATATTATATACATCACTAACATATTATATACATCCACTAACATAATATTAAGGCAATAATAATCAAATTTCCAGCACTCCACCTCAAGCTGGTTTGAAGATATCTTCCATAGCCAGCTTGCTAGTCAGCTTATCAAATTGCTTCTTGTGTAGTCCCTTCGTTAGCACATCAGCTAATTGTTCACCTGTTGGAAGGTAGGTCATACAGATTATGCCAGCATTGATTTTCTCCTTGATGAAATGTTTATCCACTTCTATATGTTTTGTGCGATCATGTAGAACTGGATTATGAGCTATAGATATAGCTGCTTTGTTGTCACAATAGACCTTCATAGGTGTCGGGTGAGAAAGCTTTAATTCTTCAAGAATTCTTTTAATCCACATTACTTCACAGATTCCATGGGCAACAGCTCTGAACTCTGCTTCTGCACTACTTCTAGCTACCACATTCTGTTTTTTACTCCGCCATGTAACTAGGTTCCCACCTACAAAGGAGCAGTATCCGGATGTTGATCTCCTGTCTGTAACACTTCCTGCCCAGTCTGCATCTGTGTATACTTCAACTTGAAGATGTCCATGTTTCTTGAACAGTAAGCCTCTCCCTGGAGTTCATTTCAAATATCTTAAGATCTTATAAACGGCCTCAAAGTGCTCTGCCCCTGGTGAGTGCATGAACTGACTTACCATGCTGACTGCAAAGGCAATATCAGGCCGCGTATGAGACAAGTAAATTAATTTCCCTACAAGTCGCTGATATTGTTCCCTCTCTTTGACTTCTTCAGCCTTAGCAGCTTGTAACTTCAAGTTAGGCTCGATCGGCGTCTCCACCATCTTACAACCAAGCATACCTGTTTCTCCAAGGAGATCAAGAACATATTTTCTCTGATTAACGAATATACCTTCCTTGGATCTTGCAAATTCCATTCTGAGGAAATACTTGAGGGCTCCCAGATCCTTAATGTGAAATTCTTTTGCGAGTTTCTCTTTGAGGGCTACTAACTCTGCTTCATCATTACCAGTTAAAATGATGTCATCAACATAAACAATCAAAATTGCAATTTTACTGTCTTTTGAATGTTTATAAAATATTGTGTGATCTGCTTGACTCTGCGAGAAGCCACAACTGATAACTGCCTTCCCAAAGCGTTTAAACCACGCTCTTGGTGATTGTTTGAGTCCGTATAATGACTTGTTCAATCTGCATACTTTGTCGCTACCAAGTCTCTGCTCAAATCCCGGCGGTAGGCTCATGAACACCTCCTATTCAAGATCACCATTGAGAAATGCATTTTTAATGTCAAGTTGATATAGAGGCCAATCTGAATTTACTGCTAGAGATAACAGTACTCTAATGGAATTTATTTTAGCAACAGGAGCAAACGTCTCCTGATAGTCAATCCCATAAGTTTGAGTGAAGCCTTTAGCCACCAGTCTCGCCTTGTATCTCTCAACGCTTCCATCTACGTTACATTTTATCGTAAACACCCATTTACACCCAACTGTTTTCTTGTCTTTGGGTAGATCAACTATCTCCCAAGTACCACTTCTCCTTAAAGCATTCATCTCCTCCATGACTGCTGATTTCCAATTCGGATCATCCAATGCTTCCTGTATATTCCTTGGAACAAACAAGTGTGAAATCCTAGATGTGAAAGCTCTATGGTTTTTAGACAATCTTTGATAGGAGAGGTAATTTGCAATAGGATGTTTAATGCAATTTCGGACACCTTTCCTAATTGCTATAGGAACATCAAGGTCGGAAATAGAAGGAATAGGATTACCTAAAATTTCGATGCCAGAACTCGGGTGGACATTCGGGTCATTAGGATGGACATTCGGGTCATTATTCCTCAGATGAAATCGCTTCCTAGTATAAACCTGAAGCTCAGAATTTAGATCATTTTGTAGTACTTCTCCCCCTAAACAAGAATCTTCTTGACTAGGCACCATAGAACTTGGTTCTCCTAAGTGATCATTATCAGACAGATGTGGTTTTTGTGTAGGATAAATGACATTGGGGAGAGGGATAGAAATATCCCAAAAATTGTCTTCTACTCCACTTGTCTCCCCCTGAAGAGAAGTGTTGGGGAAATAGGATTTTGTTTCCACAAATGACACATCCATACTCACATGAAATTTCTTGGTTTGAGGATCGAAACACTTATACCCTTTTTTGTTTGAGGAATAACCCAAAAAAACACATTTTATAGCACGGGGTCAAGTTTTGAACGAAATTGACTGGGAACATGAACATAGGCAGTACATCCAAAAACTTTGGCGGGTAAATCAGAAAACAACCTCGTGTCAGGAAAAAAATGTTTGAGACAATCAAAAGGTGTTTTGTATGTTAACACCTTTGTAGGCATCCTGTTTATCAAATAAGAGGCTGTTAAAATTGCTTCACCCCATAAATATTTAGGAACATGCATGTAAACATTATAGCACGTGCTACTTCAGTAAATGTTTATTTTTTCGTTCTGCAATGCTATTTTGTTGAGGGGTATCCCGACATGTAGATTGATGAAAAATCCATTTTTTTGCCAAAAACTCACCCAACTGCTCATTGAAATATTCTGTTCCATTATCAGAATGTAAAATACCAATTTTGGTTTGAAATTGGTTTTCAATCATATTGTAAAAATTTGTGAATAAATTTTTCACGTCAGATTTTTTATTCATCAAATAAATCCAACATAAGCGGGTATGGTCATCAATAAATGTAACAAACCATTTTTATCAGAAAGAGTAGTGATTTTAGAAGGGCCCCAAACATCACTATGAATCAAATAAAAAGGTTTGGAAGCCTGGTAAGGTTTTGGCAAATAAGTAGAGCGATGAGATTTTGCAAAAATGCAACTTTCACAATGAAAAGAAGAACAATCAATACCTTTAAATAATTCTGGAAATAAATGTTTCAGATAAAGAAAACTAGGATGCCCTAGCCTATAGTGCCATAGCATTATTTTTTCTCGAACAGAGATTGAACTAGTACTATTAAAGCTCTGAGCTTTTTTATTACTAACAGGTACTTCATCAAAGTAGTAAAGACCTTCAAGCATCCTAGCACGCCCAATCATCATCCCCGAGTTCTGGTCTTGAAATTCACAATGGGATTCAAAAAATGTAACACGACAATTAGAATCCTTAGATAGTTTACTGACAGACAAAAGGTTACAGGCTAAGTTGGGGACGTGAAGAACAGCATTGAGATTAATTTTCTCAGTTAGTTTAATAAATCCTTTTCCTGCAATAGGTGAAAAACTACCATCGGCTATTCTGATTTTGTCATGACCAGAACAAGGGAAATAGGTACTAAATAAATGGGAAAAACTAGTCATGTGATCGGAGGCACCGAAATCTATGATCCACGGAGAGAAGTTTAGACAAGAGAAGGCTTTAGGATTTCTACCTGTTTGTGCCAAAAAATCACTAGGAGTACCGGATGAGGAGTTGGATTTTATCAGCTTTAAGAGTTGATCAATCTGCTCTTTGTTGAAGGGACCCGAATCGGCTTCATTAGGAGTAGGAAAGCCACGATTCTTCTCTCCTTGTTTGCTGCTTTTCCAGTTGACAGGTTTGCCATGGATCTTCCAACACGTTTCGCGTGTATGGCGAGGCTTGTTGCAAAAATCACACCAGACCCGTGGCTTATTATCAAACCTGCGCTGGTAATTTGCAGCCTTGTTGGCCGTTTTCACCGGAATGGCAGCGGCAGGGGTTGAGGTGGTTTCGGACGTGACTTCCGACATGGCTATGACGGTTTTAGGGCTGCTGTGTTTTTGTTGCTCTGATACCAACTCAAAAATCAATCACACACAAGAACACAACAATATTTACGTGGTTCGGCAATTGCCTACGTCCACGGAGAGCTATCACTATAGAATTTTTCCCGGAGGGAGATTACACTCACATCTCACCTTCACTCTCTATAGAACTCTCAAACTCTCACAATCTCTCACAGATGTGTTGTTGTTGTTTCTTGATTTTTCTACCCCTCCTCCTCACCTCAATTTATACACAATTGAGGGAGGAGGTGATTGGTTGTCACCAAACCCATTCCACTCTCTAGTGGGTTGGCCATTGGGGTAGTGGAGAAGATGGTGCTGCATTATATATTGCCACTATATGTCCACTAACAGCCACTAACATATTATATACATCACTAACATATTATATACATCCACTAACATAATATTAAGGCAATAATAATCAAATTTCCAGCAGTGTATGTGTTTGAACAAAATTTCTTGCGATATCCAATTATATGAAATTAGCAAATTCTTGAAAATAGTCAACCATCTAATGTTGTTCAAACGAAAATGCTTTTTCTTGTTATTGCTTCCTTTTGAAAGAATACATTTGTTTAGCTTTCATGTGTGACATCGAACATTTATCCATGAACACAGTTGGTCTTTAGTTCATTTAGTGCTGATGATGAAGACTATGAAGGTTATGATTATAGCCTTTCCGGGCAGCTTTCAGAAGTACGCTTTGTATATTTGAATCGCTTTATCCAGGAGGTAACTGATTTAAAAAAGCTTATTTGTTTTTAATGGCTGCAGTATGCACTTTCTCATGTGGGTATGGAATTATTGTCTTGTAGATTGTTAGTTACTTCATGGGCCTTGTTCCCAATGTTCCCAACAATTCGAAGGATGTTGTAAAAATAAAAGATCAAGTAACAAACTCAGAGAAGTGGTTTACAACAAGTGAAATTGAAGGTTCACCAGCTGTGAAGCTGGATCTTTCACTATCGAAGCCTATAATATTAATGCCTCGGAGAACAGACAGTCTTGAGTAAGTTCAAACACCCGTTTCTGTACATAAATGTGTGCCAATGAGTTCACTTTCTATATTGCACCTTCTTTTGTGCCTACTGACTGTTCCGTCCCGGTTTCCCCTCAACATAAATACATACAAAATTAGTGTCTATATTGGATTTTTCTCCTCATGCTGATGATTACAGAATTTAATGTTTTGTTTTACTATTGCAGTTATCTGAAGCTAGACATTGTTCATATAACTGTTCAGAATACCTTTAAATGGTTTTGTGGCAGTAAAAGTGAAATGAATGCTGTCCACATGGAAATACTAAGTGTTTTGGTAAGATTTATATCGTGACATGTATTGCTTTCAGTCTGATTGAGTTACTAGATCAATAAAGAAGTGACACAATGTGGCTTGATGCTAGCTCTTTTAAATTAATTAAAGAGAAAGAACCTAATTTTTTTAGCGGTTTGAGTTCCAGAATATATTATTACATCTGTGCTTCTTTGTCCTTTTCTCTATGCTTAATATTTCTCAACTCACTTCTTATGAAGTTTTCATGCACAATTCTCATCAGAGTAATTTGAACTTAAATGTCCAATGCTTAATATGTTGTTACTGTTATGTGATCTAGGTTGAAGACATCAACTTAAATGTTGGTACTGGAACAGAATTAGGTGAGAGTATAATTCAAGATGTGAAGGGGGTTACTATTGTTATCCAACGATCACTTCGAGACTTATTGCATCAAATCCCAAGTATGGAAGTTGCAGTTAAGGTATTGTACTTCATTCTAGGGCTAGTGATGTCAAGAAGAAATATGTTCTTGATTGCTAGTCATTTTTTCATCTATGATATTAAAAAACGTAAGCTTTATGTGTTGAAAGTGTATTTTGTATGACCTTCAGATAGAAAAACTCAAGGCAGCTCTGTCTAACAGAGAGTACCAGATAATTACAGAATGTGCACTGTCTAATATCTCAGAGACTCCAAATATTGTGCCTGCACTTAATTATGATTCTGGGAAGGCGTCTGTTGATATGGGGGAGCCTCTTGTTCGTCATGATTCAGGTGCTGATGACTCTGAAGCCCAAAATAGGGTAACATGGATTGCCATGAAAGTTTCTGTGGACATTAATCTGGTTGAATTGTGCCTGCATTACGGTACAGCGAGTGATGCTACTCTGGCCACTGTTCAGGTATCTGATTTACTCTTTTGACCTCTCTCTCTTGCTTCTTCTTCTTTATTTAGTGCCATCATCATCATCATTGGCCTGGGCTGGCTTTTTGGGAATTTTGTTACCACCGTGCTCACAGCCCGGCTGGCCTTCCAGCGGTGGTGGGAATTCTCCTGTTCCCTGGTCAAAGACTTAATAGATAACCCTAGCGGGGAGTTTGCAAAATACAACAATAATTGAATGATTGGCTTAACTCAGAAAGGTTGAAGCATGGAAATTAAAGCATGAATTTTATATATGCTTCAAGTCTTAAAGCTGGTTTTCTCCTGGAAGTCATTTTCTGGTGGAGTGAGGTTTGCCTGATTACTGTTTGGGCAAGGAACGGGGACCCCTATCCTTGGCATTATAACAACTTTGTCAGGCAAATCTGGGATGTTTTGCCTTTCCTTGTATAATAGGCTGGTTAGTTTAAAGAAGCCTCCTTGGCATATAGTTTTTTATTGGGAGAGAAGGGGTGGAACGTGGTTAGACTAGGTTACCTTATGGGCTTTCATTTGGGTTTGTTTTTCATTTGTGATTGAGAGCCTTGTTCACATCAGCACATGATTACTTATTTTTATTAGTTTTGTAGTTTCATTAATCTTATTTATAGGAAATAGTTCTTGAATGGATACTTTGTTTTTTTTATATAGTTTTTTTTGGCAAAAGGAATTTTTACTTAGATGTGTATTGAGGGGGGAGAGCTAGAAGGGGTGGGGGTTTCTCAAATCTATGGAGCAAGAGAGGGAGCTGGTATTTCAGACTTTGCTTTGTTGAACTCTCTGCTTGGGCAAAGATTTCTGTATAGACTCAATCGGATTTGGTAACTGTGTGGTACACATATCATAAAGACATCTGTTATCTTGCCGATATTGCAATTGATAGTTTCCATTTCTTTTTACCTTGTAAATATATAGTTCATATCTTCTGGCATTTATCTAGATAATTCCTCTGGTTGATAATTGGACAATATAATTAATTTATTATCCTGTGGAGAAATCGTCAATCTTTGTCGTTTTATTTCAGATTAGTGGTGCATGGCTTCTCTACAAGTCTAATACACTAGGAGAAGGTTTTCTTTCAGCATCACTCAAAGATTTTAGTGTGATTGATGATCGTGAGGGGACGGAGCAAGCACTTAGGTTGGCGGTAGGAAAGCCTGAGAGTTTTGGATATGGTCCTTCGCAATATGAGATTGATGATGAAGACCATCAAGTGTCTGGGAAATATGTTCTGGATATTGACAATGCAAATTTAATTCCTACTATGCTTATTCTTGATGCCAAATTTGGTCAATATTCAACGTCGGTTTCTGTATGCGTCCAAAGGCCACAGTTGCTAGTTGCACTTGATTTTCTGCTGGCTGTTGTCGAGTTTTTTGTCCCATCGGTCCACAGTATGCTGTCAAATGAAGAAGATGAGAACTTTTCACACATAGTTGATGCAGTCATTCTGGATCAGCCAAATTATAGTCAACCCTCTGCTGAATTTTCACTTTCCCCTCGGAGACCTTTGGTTGTTGACGATGAAAGATTTGACCATTATGTTTATGATGGTAGAGGCGGAACTCTGTATTTACAGGACAAACAGGGATGCACTCTCTCTTCTCCGAGTACTGAAGCTATAATTTATGTTGGAAATGGGAAAAGATTGCAATTAAAAAATATCATTATTAAGGTTTGTTTATATGTGCATATTGATTTTCTTGCTTTAAGTTTGATCATAGAAATGTTCTGTTTGCCTAAACATGCTGAACTATATGTTGGTAGTGCAGAATGGATGGTATTTGGATTCATGTATCGTATTGGGAACCAACAGTAGCTATTCGGCTTCAGAGTACGATCAAGTCTATTTTGAGGGAGCTGATGAAG